>RCUC01163884.1:0-65963 GCA_003697995.1 Taxidea taxus jeffersonii
AGAAATGATCTATCTGGTAAAAATTGAAGGACAAGTTACATAACTCCAGTTAGAATTTCTAGACCAGTGTTTTTTATTCTATACCTTGTTCAATCTAAATACCCCTTAAGGCAATTATGCTTCAAGAGCATAGAGAAAGATGAACTGTCAGTCAGTAGACTGTTAGTAGACAGTCTACTGTCAGTAGACAGAATGGCTAGAAATATGAAGGCAGGCAAGGAACATGCACTAATGGCATGATCAACCATCCCTGAATACTATCTCTGATGGAACAGTGAAAAATGTTCATCTTTTTAGTATACTTGGGCCTTTGCTTCCATTTTTTTAAAGGGCACATAAAAAACAAAATGAGGAAATGTTTCTACCTTATGTTCTATCTAGCATGGTGGTCATCCCTGGGGAGGAAAAGCCCGCATATATCTGAGTGAGAAACAGAACCCCTTAATCCAGATGACAATGGTGTGGTGGAAAATGGACAAAAAAGGCAAATAGTCATCAAATTAGTGCTAGATGAGGGGCAAAAGTAGAGGAGCTCCATGTTCCAACTGAGTTCTAACTAAGCAGCTCCTATCTGAGGGTGCACTCACAATTAGATTAAGTTTTGTAACATCAATAAGAATGGTTGTTATGAGTGAAATGAATAGGTTTAAGCACTGATTTCTTTAAATCTTCCCTAGAAATATATAACACGCTCAACAGAGTATCCATATAAATTATATTCTATTTTATATTCTAATAACTGCTTAGTTCATCCATATATTCATCTAATATCCATACTGGGGGTCACTTTAATGCATCTAACTATTCATCCATTTTTCAACATATATATATATATATATACCATGTTTGTTATGTACCTAGAACTTTCCTAGACACTAGACATACAAAGATGAGTAAGAAAATGTTTTAACCTCCCAACCGATATAGGATTTTATCTTTAAAATGTCCCTGAAAGATTTAATAACAGGAAATTTAGTAATATCCCAGGCACCCAATACAATTCTGGACTGATAAAATTGTTTTAAAATTCCATTTGAGATAGGTATGAACAGTTTTTGAATATTGGAGGCATAAATAATGTCATATTTCTAAAGTCAGGAAAATCAAGTTAAAACAAATTCCTAACATTAGCAGGAAAGTCCTTATCAGTCATTCCATGGGAAAACACACAGAGACACAAACATACACAAGCACACATACACACAATTTATTTTGAAGTAAAAATAAAACATGATCTCTCAGCCATGCTACTGTTCCTTCTCTATCCTCTGCTAGGGCCATGGCTCCATGTGAAGAAGATCCAGTCACACGAATCATTGTGGGTCAACAGCTCAACTGCCCATGGCAGATTCTCCCTGAGACCCAAACACTTAGCACCAAGTCCTTCACAGCCTCTCACCAGCCACAAGCCCTGAGGCCTTACCATCCCAGAGTTGATGCATTCACGGGGGCTCTAGAAACCAATCCCAGTAGAAAATATGCCAGGCCCTCTTTTTTCCAATAGTCCAAGATCCAACAGTGTCTCTAAGTCAATCCTTTGAGCACAATCTGGATCCCCTCATGGATAATTGACCCTGTTTACTTCCCAGAGCTTTGACTTGTTAATTTTTCCTAGAGAGTAAGAAAAATCTGGATTTCAAAGAAAGTTCTGACTATTTTGGGAGAAAAAAAGGGAGAAATACTTTCATTTGTGTAAGCATGAACAAGACACAGTATATCTCTATAAGGTGGTTCTGCATAATTAAATTTTCATAACTCATCTGCTATATTTGTGATGACATAAAAATCCCTTGTTCTTTAAATTCTTCCAAACAGTCCTAATCATACCTTTTGTCAAATCTACTGTCAAAGGAGAGAGGCCATGATATTTCAAGGCAGTTCTGAGGTCTATCGAATTCTTCTCTAGTCTAAATAAACTCAGTGCTTTCAACTCCACCCAGCTGCACTTTGTCACGTTTAACACCAAAAATCTCAAGTGGGGCTAATAAATGGTTTTTAAAAAGAAATAGAAGAATGATTTTCCAGAATAGTGGCTGATTTGAAGCACCTGATTTTGCATCTCAGTGATCAAACCTAATGATGGGTGACTTCAGGTCACTGTTTAATGCTTCAGGCCAGCATTAAACCAAAATTTCTCTGCTTCTGGATATACTTATTTCTTCCCAGTTCTTCCTGGATGATTAAAAACTGTCTGATCATCAAGTCTATCTCAGGTATGGAGATTGATCCATCAAGCTATCATAGCTTTATGTCTCTAGTCATTAAGATGATCCAACTAACTCTCTGCTTCTTATTACTCTTTGTGTATTAATAAATCACCAGGACCTGTATAAAGAATAAGAAAAAAGTGTGAAGGAATCTATACAAAAGTATATTGAGTGATGAAACAAAGAAGGAGTAGTCAATTCAATGAGGGAAAGTCGATGAACATTTGGTCAATAAAGGCTCTAAAGAACTGGAAAATTTTGAAATATAATGTTGTTAGTTGGACAGAAATGGAAAAGAGAAGGGATTCTAGACAGAGAATTTCAGGCCTGACCTAGACTGAAGCCAATCAGGCACTTAGCAGAAATAAGGAACCTGAGCATCAGGAAAATCTCTGGTTCAAGTGAGCCTTTCCATGGCTGAATCAACTATGGGATTCTGCCTATTTTCTCAGGTAACAACTCTGCCTTTAGTCAAAGGATGATCCCTCTCTTACTTTCTTCTTTTTTTAATATTTTATTTATTTATTTGACAGAGAACACAAGTAGGCAGAGAGGCAGGCAGAGAGAGGGGAGAAAGCAGGCTCCCTGCGGAGAAGAGAGCCCGACGTGGGGCTCGATCCCAGGACCCTGGGATCATGACCCGAGCCGAAGGCAGAAGCTTTAACCCACTGAGCCACCCAGGTGCCCCCCTCTCATACTTTCTAGTACTCCTCTTTCCCAAAGCATCCTTCCCTCCCTTTCAAGCATCCTAGAAGTTAAAATCCTATTTCTATATCTGGGCCTTATAATTGGGTTACCCCTTGCCCCCTACCCTACCCTGCCATCTATTGCCACAACAGCCTGTCTTGATTGCTATCAAATGTCTTCAGCTAACCCTAAATCCCTTCCCCTACTAAAATGCTGAATACCTGTGCTCCCTGCATTAGGACATTTTTTCTAAATTTTATAAAGGCTTTTCTACTGTTTGTTTCATCTGGTCTCTGGATTGCAGTCTGGATTCCCCAGTCTGGCCATCACAGCCAAGTCATATTTATAAATCCCTTCTAAAATGTTTTTTTGCTTATGAAGAACAAAACTGGTTTGCATGTGATTTATTTATTTGAATGCACTCATTTCACTTACATCAAAATATAATGCTGCTTTGAAAGGCCATTTAAAAAATAAAAACAAGAGAGGAGGGGCAAGATGGCAGAGAAGTAGGAGACTCTGTTTCAACTGGTCCCCTACAGTGAGCTAATTACCTACCAGAATACACTGAACACCCATGAAATCAGCCTGAGATGTAAGATTATACACTTCTGGATCTCTATGGGGGCAGAAGACGCTAGTGGAGAGTGGTGACTTCCGATTACTCAGAAGCGTTCCAGTGTGCACCTTGCCTGGATCATGGTTGATATATTCAGATACACATCCCCTCAACCACCTCTCACCAAAAGGACTAGGAGGAGGAACACCCAAAAGAGGAAAACTTCAAAGACTGTGCCTTCTTCATCAGAACTATTGGATATGGACATAAACTGTATGTCAGAAAGGGAACTCAGGGTAACAATTATCCAGGATGGCTAAGTTAGAGAAAACCATTAGTGACAACATGGAATCTCTAAGGGCAGAAGTGAAAGCCACTCAGGAAGAAGTTAAAAATGCTATCAATGAGATCCAATCTAATCTAAATACTCTAACAGCTAGGGTAATTGAGGAAGAAGATAGAATTAGTGATCTAGAGGACAAATTGATAGAGGAAAAAGGATTAGAAGGAGTCATGGAAGAAACAGCTTAGGAACCATGAAAACAGAATTAGGGAAATAAATGACACCATGAAACATTCCAACATCAGGATTATTGGGATCCCTGAGGGAGAGGAGAAAGAAAGAAGATTAGAAGATATAGTTGAACAAATTCTCCATGAAAATTTTCCCAATCTGGGGAATGGAACCAGCATTCAAGTCCTAGAGGCAGAAAGACCACCCCCGAAGATCAATGAACCTAGAAAGACCTTGAGACACTTGATTGTGAAACTGATGAATCATAATTTTAGACAGGAGCTCCTGAGGGCCGTTAGGGAGAAGAGATCCCTTATGTACAGAGGAAGGTCCATCAGAATAACATCAGACCTGTCCACAGAAACCTGGCAAACCAGAAAGGGCTGGCAAGACATATTCAGATGTTGCATGAGAAGAACATGCAACCAAGAATACTTTATCCATCAAGGCTGACATTCAAAATGGATGGTGAGATAAAGAGCTTCCAAGACCATCAAGGTTTAAAAGAGTATGTGAACACCAAGCCAGCCACTACAAGAAATATTAAGGGGGGTTCTATAAAAGAAGAAAGAACCCAAGAGTGACACAGAACAGAAATTTACAATCTATACAAACAAGTACTTCACAGGCAACATGATGTCAATAAAAACGTATCTTTCAATAATCACTCTCAACATGAACAGCATAAACACTCCCATAAAACAACACAGGGTTGCAGATTAGATAAAATGACAGGACCTGTCCATATGCTGTCTACAAGAGACCCATTTTGAACCTAAGGATACATCCAGACTGAAAGTGAAGGAATGGAGAAGCATCTTTCATGCCAATGGGCCTCAAAAGAAAACTGGGGTAGCGATTCTAATATCAGATAAATCATATTTTAAACAAAAGACTGTACTCAGAGATAAAGAAGGACACTACATCATTCTTAAAGGGTCTATCCGCCAAGAAGATCTAACAATTGTAAATATTTATGCCCCCAATATGTGAGCAGCCAACTATATAAGAGAACTATTAATCAAGGGACGCCTGGGTGGCTCAGTTGGTTAAGCGGCTGCCTTTGGCTCAGGTCATGATCCCAGCGTCCTGGGATTGAGTCCCACATCGGGCTCCTTGCTCGGCAGGGAGCCTGCTTCTCCCTCTGCCTCTGCCTGTGTCTCTGTCTGCCTGTGCTCACCCCCGCTCTCTCTCTCTGACAAATAAATAAATAAAATCTTTAAAAAATAAAAAAAAGAGAACTATTAATCAAGATAGTCATGTTGATATGAATACATTAATAGTGGGGATCTTAACACGCCACTTTCAGTAATAGACCAATCATCTAAGCAGAAAATCAATAAAGAAACAAGAGCATTGAATGACACTTGGGCCAGATGAACATAGATACATACAGAATATTCCACCCTAAAACAACAGAATACTCATTCTTCTTGAGTGCACATGGAACTTTCTCCAGAATAGACCACACACTTGGTCACAAATCAGGGCTCAGCCGATACCAAAAGACTGAGATTATTCCCTACATATTCTCAGACCATAATGCTTTGAAACTGGAACTCAACCACAAGAAAAAGTATGGAAGGAATTCAAACACTTGGAAGCTAAAGACCACCCTGGTTAAGAATGTTTGGATCAACCAGAAAATCAAAGAAGAACTTAAACAATTCATGGAAACCAATGAGAATGAAGACACATCAGTCCAAAACCTATGGGATACAGCAAAGGTGGTCCTTTGGGGATAATACATAGCCATCCAACCCTCACTCAAAAAAACTGAAAAATCCAGAATACACCTGCTCTCTTTACACCTTAAAGAACTGGAGAATCAACAACAAATTAAGCAAACCCCACATAGAACAAGGGAAATAATCAAGATTAGAGCAGAGATCAATGAGATAGAAACTAGGAATACAGTAGAACACATCAATGAAACTAAAGCTGAATTTTTGAAAGAATTAATAAGATCAATAAACCATTATTGATTAGCTTGGAGTAGCCAAACTAACCCCAAAAAAAGAAAGAGGACCCAAATTAATAAAATTATGAATGAAAGGGAGAGATCACTACTAACACCAAGGAAACAGAAGCAATCATCAGAAATTATTATCAACAGCTATTGCCAATAAACTAAGCAATCTAGATGAAATGGATGCATTCCTAGAAACCTATAAACTTCCAAAACTGAATCAGGAAGAAATTGGCAACTTGAATAGACCAATATTTAGTAATGTGATTGAAGCAGTGATCAAAAACCTCCCAAAAAACAGGAGCCCAGGACCTGATGGATTCCCTGGGGAATTCTACCAAACATTCAAAGAAGAAATAATACCTATTCTCCTGAAGCTGTTTCAAAAAATAGAAACAGAAGGGAAACTTCCAGACTCTTCTCATTAAGCCAGCATTACCCTGATCCCCAAACCAGGCAAAGACCCCACCAAAAAGGAGAATTTCAAACCAATATCCCTGATGAATATGGATG
This sequence comes from Taxidea taxus jeffersonii, assembly GCA_003697995.1. Lineage (NCBI taxonomy): Eukaryota > Metazoa > Chordata > Mammalia > Carnivora > Mustelidae > Taxidea > Taxidea taxus. The sequence continues at coordinate 6,450 of RCUC01163884.1, forward strand.
CCAATATTCTCAACAGGATCCTAGCTAATAGGATCCAACAGTACATTAAAAAGATTATCCACCATGACCAGGTGGGATTTATCCATGGGATGCAGGGGTGGTTCAACATCTACAAATTTATCAATGTGATAGAACAAATCAGTAAGAGAAGAGAGAAAAACTACATGGTCCTCTCAATTGATGCAGATAAAGCATTTAACAAGATACAGCATCTGCTCCTGATTAAAACTCTTCAAAGTATAGAGATAGAGGGAACATTCCTCAACTTCATAAAATCTATCTATGAGAAACCCACAGTGAATATCATCCTCTATGGGGAAAAGCTGACAGCCTTCCCTTTGAGATCAGGAACACGACAAGGATGTCCACTCTCGCCACTGTTGTTCAACATAGTACTAGAAGTCTAGCAACAGCAATCAGACAACAAAAAGAAAAAAAAGTATTCAAATTGGCAAAGAAGAAGTCAAACTCTCTCTCTTCACAGATGACATGATACTTTATATGGAAAACCCAAAAGACTCCACCCCCAAACTACTAGAACTCATACAGCAATTCAGTAATGTGGCATAATACAAAATCAATGTAGAGAAATCAGTTGCTTTCTTATACACTAACAATGAAAATGCAGAAAGGGAAATTACAGAATTGATTCCATTTACTATAGCACCAAGAACGATGAGATACTTGGGAATAAACCTAACTAAAGAGGTAAGGGATCCGTACTTGAGCAAATATAGAACATTCATGAAAGAAATTGAAGAAGACACAAAAAGATGGAAGACATCCCATGCTCATGGATCAGAAGAATAAACATTATTAAAATGTCTATACTGCCTAGAGCCATCTATACATTCAATGCTATTCCGATCAAAATTTCACTGGCATTTTTCAAAGAGCTGGAAGACAATCCTAAAATTTGTATGGAACCAGAAGGCACCCCACATTGCTAAGGAAATGTTGAAAAAGAAAAACAAAATTGGAGATATCACATTGCCTGATTTCAAACTTTACTACAAAGCTGTGATCACCAAGACAGCATGGTACTGCCACAAACACAGACACATAGACCATGGAACAGAGTAGAGAGCACAGATATGGACCCTCAACTCTATGGTCAAATAATCTTCAACAAAGCAGGAAAAAATATACCCTGGAAAAAGTCTCTTCAATAAATGGTGCTGGGAAAATTGGACAGCTATGTATAGAAGAATGAAACTCAACCATTCTCTTACACCATACACAAATATAAACTCGAAATGGATAAAAGACCTCAGAGATGTGAGATAGGAATCTATCAAAATCCTACAGAACAAAGGCAGTAACCTCTTCAACATCGGCCACAGCAACTTCATTCAAGACATGTCCCCAAAGGCAAAGGAAGCAAAAGCAAAAATAAACTTTTGGGACTTCATCAAGATCAAAACCTTCTGCACAGCAAAGGAAACAGTCAACAAAACAAAGAAGCAACCCATGGAATGGGAGAAGATATTCACAAATGACACTACAGACAAAGGGCTGATATCCAAGTTCTATAAAGAACTCCTCAAACTCAACACACACAAAACAAATAATCATGTCAAAAAATGGGCAGAAGACATGAACACACACTTCTCCAAAGAAGACATACAAATGGCTAACAGACACATGAAAAAATGTTTATCATCATTAGCCATCAGGGAGATTCAAATCAAAGCCACATTGAGATACCATCTTACACCAGTTAGAATGGCCAAAATCAACAAGACAGTAAACAACAAGTGTTGGAGAGGATGTGGAGAAAGGGGAACCCTCTTATACTGTTGGTGGGAAAGCAAGTTGGTGCAGCCATTTTGGAAAACAGTGTGGAGATTCCTTAAGAAATTAAAAATAGAATTACCCTATGACCCTGCAATTGCACTACTGGGTATTTAACCCAAAGATACAGATGTAGTGAAAAGAAGGGCCATATGAACCCCAAAGTTCATAGCAGCAATGGCCACAGTTGTCAAACTGGTGGAAAGAACTAAGATGCCCTTCAACAGACGAATGGATAAAGAAGATATGGTCCATATATACAATGGAGTATTATGCCTCCATCAGAAAGGATGAATACCCAACTTGTGTATCAACATGGACGAGACTGGAAGAGATTATGCTGAGTGAAATAAGTCAAGCAGAGAGAGTCAATTATCATATGGCTTCACTTACCTGTGGAGCATAAGGAATAACACGGAGGACATTGGGAGATGGAGAGAAGTGAGTTGGGGGAAATTGGAAGGGGAGACAAACCATGAGAGACTGTGGACTCTGAGAAACAAACTGAGGGTTTTGGAGGAGAAAGGGGTGGAGGGTTGGGTGAGCCTGGTGGTGGGTATTAAGGAGGGCACATATTGCATGGAGCACTGGGTGTAGTGCATAAACAATGAATTTTGGAACACACACACAAAAATAAAATTTAAAAAAAAAAAAAAGAAAACTTCCAATTTGGGTAGCCTAAAGTTGTTTGTGGAAAACTAAAGTGGACACACACAAAAAAAACTAGAAAAGCCAGATAAAACAATGTTTATAATCATCAGAGATCTGAGGAAGCAGTTCAAACTATGGAAATGAAAATCCTAAAGAGAAAACGTTAGAAAGGTGAGCTTTGATCTGAAGTAGCTTTTTTCTAGGGGCAGTCGCTAACTCTGGCCTCAGGCAAAAGGCTGAAAATCAGGGTTTGGCTTCAGGCAGAGTGCCATGGAATTAGAGTGACAAAACTGGAGACTTAAGATGTCTCAAAACAACCGTATCCCCTCAAGACATTTGCCAATTTTGAAGGCATACAGGGCTGCAGGAAACCTCTGAAAAGACGAATGTTTTCCAGATTCTTTCAAAGCTTTGAACACTACAGATTAGAGTTAAGGACCCACCAAGAGAAAGGTTACCAGTGATTATACCAGGCCCTTAGTTCAAAGCCATGAAGAACCATACCCTCAGAAAAAGATCAAAAAAAAGGTAGACTACTGCCTTTAAAACTATATAATAAATACCGCAATTCAGCCTTAGCACAGCTCATTTGCCAACTGGATCAATGTGGTCAACTTCTCTGTCTGCCCAGCAGAAAAAAAGTGAACACACTCTGGTAAGAGACATCATCATCATCTAGATAAGTCATTATTTTTATAAACAACACTTACATTAAACCAAAATCAGTAGGCATGGCAAGAGATAGCACCATAAGAATAACAACCCAGGGGCAAACAGGCAATAAAAGTAGACACATACATGATTAGGATACTGGATTAGCAGATAAGAGCTTATTTAAAGGAACTATGGTTAATAAGCTCATGGAAAGAGCAAAAGATGAGATACTATATTAAAATGGAGATTTTCACAAAAATCTGTAAAATCTATAAAATAATCATATGGATTAAAATCTCTAATCATATGGAAATTCTGAAATTTAAAAAAAACACATCTGATATTATTAAGAAATCAATAGGTTAATAACAGGTCTGAAAACATGATGATTAGTGAGTTGGAAGACCAATTTCTGAACAGAAACAGAGAGAGAAAAACAAATAAAAAATCTAGGAAATATCATTAGAGACATGTGAGAGTTTAAAAAAAAAATAAGATCTCAAACTATGTGCATTAAAGCCCAGAAAAAAAGGACAGAAACATGGGGAAGGAGAAATATTTGAAAAAATAATAACCAAGATCCAAGACATCAATCCAGATTTAAGAAATCCATATAACTAGGCTAAATTACAAACCACCATGAAACACCCATAGTATCCAGATCTTCCTAGTGATACAACTCTGATGAGTTAACTGCAACTCTGCTATATTGGTGACATTTGAAAACTAAATGGTAAAGTGACTTCCAAGTAGTTGCTAAGTGATGACATGATGTATTATAGTCATAAGCTTAGAGAGTAACTAATGTGTAAGAGAAACAGGGATATCTCCCTGGGAAATAGTAGCAGCATGGAGTCCAGCACAGTGAATGGCCATCAGTAATGGATAACTCTTGGAGCAAAGCCAGAAAGCAAACTCTAGTAAAGATCCACAAACAAATGATTCTTCAAATAATTAATTTGTTTCATCTAAGGTACAAAGTACGTTTGGCTTTATATCACACTGGAAAGGGAAACATCCTCTCCCCACTCTTACCCCAGATGAACTTCTGCCCACTTTCTTGACAAGTGCAGCCCCTTCCAAGGATGGTGGAGCCAGAATCTGAGAAGTCAGAGCCCAGACACTCAGACACTCACCATGATTTTCTGATACCTGATATAAGTGAACCCTCTAGTCAACACTCAGGAGTATGACACACTTCTATTTTCTGTGCCAAACTTCAACTTCTTACCTCTCTTCCTCTTCAATTCCAATCACACCATCTTAGGTAAGGGCCATCTCTGAATATCCAGAACTTTTTTCCTTTTCAATTGCAGACATGCTTTAGTGTACCAAATTAGATTTATGGAGGGAATGCTTCTAGCCTATGCTCCAACTGAGTGTACCAGAGGGCCCTTCAAGGGCAAATTTAAGAGTTATTGATGCAGATAACAATAAACTTACATTTTGATTGCCAGTTTTGTTATGCATAGTGTCTACTTCTTAAAAGCTTGAGGGAAGGTTAGATGATCAGTAAGGAAGATTTTGGACACCAGAGAATCTTGAGCTATAACATCATAATAGTGCCAAAATCCAATCTCTATCACAATTGCCTTTTCAGCTACTGTCACGTGATCATTGTAGCCATAACTAAAAATCACTATAAATACCATAATCTTTTAATATATAAAGTCATTCTAGATATATTGTGGTAGTCTCAATTCTAAGAACACCAATATGTCATGTACGTGTAGAAATATTTTATACCCTCCAAATATGTCAGTAATGACAGTAATAATACCCAGAAGTCTAGGATCCCTGTCTATTTGCATTAATCATCAACTGAATTCTGTAACAATCTTTCATAGAATGATAGAGCTGCGGACATTTATTAACAGGTCTTTTTTGGTTGTAAGTGACAGAAAGCCAACCAAGCTGGCTTTAGTAAAAAGGAATTTGTTGACACAGAGATGAAAAGTACAGGATAGAACTGCCTCAAGAACTATGCAAGCCAGTTACTCAAAGAATGTCATTAGCACTTGTCTCCATCTCTCATTTCCTCTTTTTTCTGAGATACCTTCTCTCCCCATAAGATGGACATGAGCAAATTAGACTAAAAACCACAACAAAATGAGATTGTCCCTTTCCTTATAACAGAAAACAAGTCCCATGACTGCTCTTCACAGGCCGAAATTAAGACATGTATCTCTGAAACAATCTCTGTGACTCTCATTACGTGGGGCTTGGTCATGTACCCAGACCTAGACCACGTGGACTGGGAGCATGAGTAGAGGAGTTCCCCTTGGAAAAGTCAGGGTGCATTAATAGGAAAAGGAATGAAGATGAGTAAGAAAAATAAACAAATACCTATTATACTTTCTCTGAAAATTTCTCTACAATGGAGATATTTTGTTTAAAAGAATCTCTGGACCTATCATGAAACACTTGCATAAATGCATATTTCAACTTTTCTCTGAATATAAGAAATTCAATTTGACAACATTTGAAATTACTGAATATAATTATCCTATAAGCTAGTGTGTTCATCCATGCAGTGATTTTTTCCCCTCCTCTCCAACTTCTTACTACCATTTAAATTGTCTCTTTTGATGGCTCCAACTTGATGGAGACATATATTTATCTTAAATTCAAGTTTGAGACAGGCATGAAGAGAGAAATGTATTCTTCATGCCCCATATAATTTATTCATGATTATAGACATTAGGAGTTTAAAATTAGAAATTACCTAATGCATTACTACTTTCTATGTTGTAGAAAGATTTTTAAATGTTGCCTTGGAATAAATCATTACTTTGAAAATTATGTATCTAAACTTATCATGGGTCCCCCAAGTTGGCTGTATAAATGATAAAGACTGTAGGATTTCCATTGTTTCATCCTAATTTTTAACTTACGGATTAGCTACGGACTGATCAAAGATTTCCACTGGGCTGAACAAAGATTTCAGGTGGCTTTTCAATATTTCCCTATGGTTATGGCATGAAATTAAAGAACAGAGCCACTGTGAATCATATTTCTGCCTTCATTATAAGTAATAATAGGACATTTAAAAGACCCATACCAGTTATGAAGTATGAAGCATTCTAGACCTCTTTGCCTACAAATCACTAACTGATATATCACATATCAGTTACTAACTGATATGCATATAACTAACTGATCAATGCATTCCCTCACCCCCTTTTCAAAACAGCACTCTGCAGCTATTACAGAAAAAGGAAGCACTGAAAACAAAATTATTTAGCAGTTTTGTCCTTAAAAATGTTTACTTAGCCAACCAACAAAAACTGAAAAATTATCTTATCTTTCACCAATGGCCTCATTATATGGATTTTTCTCCCAATTCTGCATCTTTTGAACTTTAGTTCCCTTAAATTACATCTATATCTTTAGCATAAACAATGTTTAAAGCTACCTAAAACTCCAGAGTTATCAGAATGTTCCATTAATCTGTACCTAATCCCATCCAGAGAGTAATTTGAAACAACTAGAAACAGCATTCAGAAGTATTATGGGCTCTTACCTCCTGGTTATTAGAATACCTGAAGCGTCTCTGCCAAAGTGGGTCCTTAGGAGTATCAAAACCAAACAGCTCAGGAATAGTCCCTTGCCTTGTAGAAGCCCAGAAGCTAGGTCCAAGATTTTCATATTCTCCAGGATTCCCTCATTTTAGAAGCCTTTTAGTCATTTCCCCAGATGAAAAGTATTTCTTCAAACAACCATTCATTTGACCAACTCATTTTAGTGTTTTAGAAATAAGTGCAAGGGCCTGTTTCTTCAAGATTTCAATCCATTTGTTTTGTTTTTTTTTAATGCTCCCTTTGGTTGCCTTGGTAAGGGAACATGGCAATGAACAAATTAATAAAGAATGAGAGCAGTGTGATTGTTTTGATACAAATGTGCTTACCCATGGGATGACTGTGGGGCTTTGGCATCACATATTGTGCATCTGGGCAGAAGTCTGTTTGAGGAGTTAGCTTCAGTCATTCTCTCCCACAGTATGTGGAAGCAAATTCACAGAAACAAGTTATTCAGTCTCAAGGGGCAGGAAAGCATTCTGGCAATGACATAAGCATTAGTTTCAGCATTGTTTCTAGGGGAACCAAGGGATCATTCTATGAAATGAATTGTTATTAAACTTATAACATGTAATAAGAAATATATCTCATCAAGCATTGTGGTATCCCTCACTTTATGGAAGAGCTACGTTAGGCCAAACAGTTTATAAAGGAAAAGTGAATCATTTGTTATAAACATCTGTTATAAAAATCCTATGTGTATTTCCACAAGGAAGAGTCCACCAACTGATGGAATCGATCGAGTTTTATGGGAAAGCAATTACAATTATAGATATGGCCCAGGGCATATACTATACCCACATACCCACTCTCAGGGATAAACCTGTCTAGCAGTTCATTTTTCCTCTGCAGTACTTTCCTTGTTCCAGATTGTCTTTCCACAACTAGATACAATATTATCTGCACTCCCTCAAAATCATGTGAATTCTGGACAACACTAGAAATTATCTGATTCAACATTTCTCAACACGATCCACTTAGATGCTTTTTGTCAAAGCATTTATAGTATCTACTACCTTGTTTGAGGTTGTCAAATTAAGTATAACTAGAAAGGAGGAAAGGGCAGATGTGAGAGAAGTTTTTGAATTACCAGACCACCAGGAGACACATTCAGCCTGAACAATTAAGAGTACTATAAGTTTGGAGGTGTATTTACAAATAGCTAAATGCCACCTGGGGAATTCTCCATCAGAAGAAAATATTCCAATCTGACCCTCTGGTTTGACATTACATTACAACATATATTTTAGTTCAGCTGGTTTTTAGTAAACATGAAAAATTATTAATATTACCTCAGTGCACAAAGAAACTAAGTGACTTGCCCACAATTCAATCACTTGCCAAGAACTTTTGCCTTGTTTAAATATAATTTTTACGAAATGAATTTGATGGCATTTATGCAAATTTAAATGAATCAATCAAAACTCATGGTTAAGATAGGATTACATTACTTTAGATTAGATCACAGGTCCCTCTAAGTAACATACGCAACATGGTCAATTAATTAGCCAGGTCCATCCTTCATTTATTTGGCTTGTATGCAAGATACTGTGCTAGTTGCTGTGAATAATTATGCAAGGTACTTTGTGTAGGATCTCCTAAAGCAGGTAAGGCATAAATACCAAAACTACAACATTAGGTTAAAACTGGTATGTGTGCAACAAGAGGCACAATGAAATTCCCATGGGTGTTCAAAAAAGGAAAAAAATTTTCTATTTGAAGGAATCAAGAAACAGAACTGACCTTGCAAAATGGATAAATGGATTTTAACAAGCAGACAAAGGAGAAAAGAACATTCCAGGAAAAGAACAGAGTAAGTGGTACAGAAGTGGTAAAATGTTGGAAGACTAGTAAGAAAACTAGTTTGTTTGCAAAATACAGTACAAGAGAAAAGTTCATGAACACAGTGGGTTGGGCCAGGCTATAGTACTGCAAACTAAAGGATTTCCACGTTAGCTGATGAGAAGGAGAGTTGCTTAAGGTATTATACAAACAGGTAATAAATGTTATGCTTTTAAGATTAATCTAATAAAATGGAGTGGAGAGATGCTGGATGCCAAGGCATGAGCTAGTACATTACAGTAGTCCAGAGGAGAGGAAATGGAGGTCTAAATTAGTGTCAAAAGAACTGATATGACACTGCAGGTTTCCCTCAAAAACAAACAAACAAACAAAACAAGCTCCATAGTGGCATGAACCATATTGCTCTTCTTTGTGGCAAATAGTACTTACTCAAGTAAATATTGGTTGAGTGAATGAAGCAGACTTATGAGAAACAGTATATGTAATGCTGGCAGAGCTATGAAACTGATTAACAATGGAAGAGAAAGGAGGAGATAATTAAGATTTTGAGATTTTAAGAGCAATTGCATAATAAATTCAAGAGAAGGTTTGAGGATGACACATTCATTTATTTGTTTCTTCTTTAAATATTTGTGAGCACCTACTATGTGCAGTTTCATATAGACTTTTGAAGACATTGAATGTGAAGTGCTAAGACAGATATTCAAATGGAAATGACGAGCAGGCTGTTTAAAATGTGCTTCTACATTGGGCCCCTGGGTGGCTCAGTGGGTTAAGCCTCTGCTTTTGGCTCAGGTCATGGTCTCAGGGTCCTGGGATCGAGGCCCGCATAGGGCTCTCTGCTCAGCAGGGAGCCTGCTTCCCCCTCTCTCTCTGCCTGCCTCACTGCCTACTTGTGATCTCTCTCTCTCTCTCTCTCTGCCAAATAAAACAATAAAATCTTTTATAAATAAATAAATAAATAAAATGTGCTTCTACAGCAGAAAAAGAAATCAAGGAATCAATCCCATTTACAATTGCACCAAAAACTGTAAGATGCCTAGGAATAAACCAAAGAGGTTAAAGATGTGTATTGTGACAACTATAGAAAACTTATGAAAGAGAATGAAGAGGACACAAAGAAATAGAAAAACATTATATGCTTATGGATTAGAAGAACAACATTGTTAAAATCTCTACACTACCCAAAGAAATCAACACATTCAATGCTATCCCTACCAAAATACCACCAGCATTTTTCACAGAGCTAGAATAAACAATCATAAATATGGATGGAAACACAAATGACCCCAATTAGCCCAAAGCAATCCTGAAAAAGTAAAGCAAAGATAAGACATCACAATTCTGGACTTCAAATTATTACAAAGTTGTAGTTATCGAGACAGTAGAGTACTGGCACAAAAACACAGATCAGTGGAACAGAACAGAAAACCCTGATATGGACCCACAACTCTATGGCCAACTAATCTTCAACAAAGCAGGGAAGAATATCCAGTGGAAAAAAGACAATCTCTTCAACAAATGGTGTGGGGAAAACTGGACAGCAACATGTAGAAAAATGAAATTAGACCACTTTCTTATACCATACACAAAAATAAGCTCAAAATGGATGAAGGAACTAAATATAAGACAGGAAACCATCAAAATCTTAGAGAACACAGGAAGCAAGCTCTTTGACCTCAGCTGTAGTTAACTTCTTACTAGAGACATCACCACAGGCAAGAGAAGAAAAGCAAAAATGAACTACTGGGACTTCTTTAAGTCTTCAACTACTGGGACACCTTCTGCACAGTGAAGCAAACAACCAAGAAAACTAAAAGGTAGCCTATGGGAACAAGAGAAGATATTTGCAAAAGACTTACCTGACAAAGGGTTAGTATCAAAAATCTATAAAGAACTTATCAAACTCAACACCCAAAAAACAAATAATCTAGTTAAGAAATGGTCAGAAGAGAGGCACCTGGGTGGCTCATTCATTTGAGGGTCTGACTCTTGATTTTGCCTCAGGTCATGATCTTGGGGTCATGAGATCGAGCCCCATGTCAGGCTCTGCACTTAGTAGGGAGTCTGCTTGGGATTCTCTCTCTCCCTCTCCCTTTGCTGCTACACACACACACACACACACACACACACACACACTCCTACTCTCTCTCTCTCTCAAATAAATAAATAAATCTTTTTATAAAAATTTTTTAAAGAAATGGGCAGAAGACATGAATAGACATTTTTCCAAAGAAGAAATACAGATGGCTAACTGACACATGAAAAGATGCTCAAGATCACTCATCATCAGGGAAATATAAATCAAAACCATGATGTGATATCACCTCACACCTCTCAGAATGGCTAAAATTAACAGCACAGGAAACAACAAATGTTGGTGAAGTTGTAGAGAAAGAGGAACCCTTTCACACTATTGATGGAAAACAGTATGGAGGTTCCCCAAAAAGTTAAAAATAGGGGCACCTGGGAGGCTCAGTCAGTTAAGCATCCAACTCTTAATTTCAGCTCAGGTCATAATTTCGGGGTTGTATGATAAAGCTCTGTGTCGGGCTCTACACTGGGCATGAAGCCTACTTAAGAGTCTCTCTCACCCTCTGTGCCCCTCCCCCACTGCCCACTCTTGTGCTCTCTCTCTCTTAAAAAAAAAAAAAAGGGAAAACAGAACTACCCTACGACCCAGCAATTGCACTGCTAGGTTTTTACCCAAAGGATACAAAAATACTGATTCAAAGGTGCACATGCACCCCAATGTTTACAGCAGCATTATCAACAATAGCCAATGAAAAGAACCCAAAATGTCCACTGACTGATGAATGGATAAAGAAGTGGTGTATGTGTGTGTGTGTACACACACACACACACACAATGGATATTACTTAGCCCTAAAAAAGAATGAAATCTTGCCATTTACAACCACATGGGTGGAGCTAGAATGTATTATGCTAAGCAAAATAAATCAGTAAGAGAAAGACAAATACCATATGATTTCACTCATATGTAGAATTTAAAAAACAAAACAGATGAACATATGAGAAGGGGGGGAAAAAAAAGAGGGAAGAAAACCATAAAGAGACTCTTAATGACAGAGAACAACCTGAGGGTTGATGGAGGGAGGTGGATGAGGGATGGGCTAAATGGGTGATGGGTATTAAGGAGGGCCCTTGTTATAATGAACACTGGGTGTTATATGTACATGATGAATCACTAAATTTTACTCCTGAAACTAATATTACACTACATGTTAACTAATTATAATTTAAATAAAAAATTGAAAAAAATAAAATATGCTTCTATATTTAGTAGAGAATTTCCAGTCATGAAGGAAGGCATTTTAATGACTTCTCAATTGCCCAGAACTTCACTGTAACTAGATCTACTCATATGTTACATCAAAAATTCTTTTTAACCTCCAATTGCAATGTTTCCTTTTATAATTTATGGCTTCCACTTTAAAGAGAATGGTTTGAGAAACATAGTTCGTCTTTCTTTCTCTTTCCAAGATGAAAATTATGATGCAGTAAGCCTTATAAAGAATATATATTGCTCATAAGAAACTTGAACTTAATGACTTAATCAAATATGATAATCCTATTTTAATATCCACATTCTAAATGTTACCAAATTAAATTTTTACTAAGTAACTATAAATAATATTGATGATGGAAGTGACCGGAAATAAAAGATACCACAATTTTCAAAAATTTTAACTGTAATAAGCAAGTTAGATTTTATTATTATACTAGTTTGGTATATGTATTTTGAAATAATGAAATTTTAGGAAAATGTTTTCATTTACCCTAGTTTTCAAAACATTTGCCATTAGTTTCAAAATATTTGCCATTAGTTTCTAAGTAAAGAAAATTCAAATGATCAGTATACTTACCCACCAAAACAAGGTGCTAGAGATTATTCAGAGTAATTTTTCTGAAAATTTCATTGTAAAGTAAACTCATAACCAATGCTACATATGACTCATTTCATTTTATGAGAGTAGGACAAAGTTTAAGGGACTTAAGTATATGCAATCTACAAATGCTACATATGGTTTGATAACTATTATTCCTTTAAGCTATCTCTATGACATTTGTATAATTCAAATACAGTACAGGGTGTGTGTGTGTGTGTGTGTGTGTGTGTGTGTGTGTGTGTGTAATTTATCTGCTTTTTTTCTAAATTGTTAGCATCTTATGGCAAGGTCCATAAAACATTTTACCTAATAGTTACTAAATTAATTATTATGAGTGACTAAACTCTAATGATTCTATTTATCTTTTTGATAAAGGGGTATGGAAAGAACACTACTCAGTGTTAATTCATAACATTAAACAAGCCATTTAACCTAGGGAACATTAAGAGAACTTCTAAATATGGATTTGTTGGATAATAATAGCATTCTTACATTCTAAGGCATTTGTTTCCCTACTGGATCATTCTCAAGATAAATAGTTGTTTCTGCATTTTATTGGAAATTGAACATGTGTAATTAAAACCAATGAACAACATCTATCCTTAAAATGTAGCCAACATATGGCATATGCAGAGTTTAACAAGGAAAGCCAGAAAGCACATATTGTGTCAAGGCCTAGAAAGTAAAATAATCGTGTTTCACATCTCAACAGAGAACTTTGAGAGAAACCATTTTATTTTCAGATGCTTAATGACAATAATTCCTTAATTATATATAGTACGGATGACACAAAGAAAAATACATATTGAAAAAACCACCAAGGAAATGAAAAGAAACTGTTACATAAATTGTCCACAAGGGTGTTAACAGTTAGCAAGCTATCCTGTTAGGTACCTGAATAATTCTTAACTAAATAAAGAGATGAGGAAGTTCTTTAGTAAATGACTGACATTCTGGAAAATTATTTGAGTTATGCCTTGGATAAAAGTGAGCCACTACACTTGGAAGACCTAAAATACAGTGTCTATGTGATTTCCATTATGCCTAGCACTACCAGAAGTCTTCCACACCCTAGCTTTTAGCCCCATCATAGTGACTAATAAACAACCCTATAAAACTGTCTCCACAGCAGTGAAAGTTTTTCAAAGATAGTGTGTGTATTTAAGCTGACTATGTAGAACACAATCTGTAATAAATTTGGAGCTGTTTGGCCACTTTGAGAATATTCACAGACTACAACAGAACTTTTCATTTTTGCAGCAGTAATTGACACAAAAATAGCTTCATGTGGTGATGCTATATTCTTACAAGCTTTTTCAGAAAAATGATACAATAAAATATTTTCATCTCATTTGTTCTCTCTTTCTGGCTAATGTGATGATTAATTAAATCTTTCCTAGGGCCTGAAGTCTGACTGTGGTAGATTTTAATTTTCTAGTTATAAATTTGAAAGAAAAAGAGAAACAGAAAATAAAAGAAAAACAGAAATAGAGCATTAAGGTTACCAAACATGCCCTAGACTATTTTCCTTTATAACTTGTGATTTTTTCTACAAATATTTACTGAATTCTAACTCTGTGCCAAGGACTGTTTCAGTTACAGGGAACATCAAAATGACCCAAACAGAAAAACTATCTCCCATAATAAAACTTAAATTATCCTATACAGGGACGCCTGGGTGGCTCAGTTGGTTAAGCGGCTGCTTTCGGCTCAGGTCATGATCCCAGCGTCCTGGGATCGAGTCCCACATCGGGCTCCTTGCTCAGCAAGGAGCCTGCTTCTCCCTCTGCCTCTGCCTGCCACTCTGTCTGCCTGTGCTCGCTCCTGCTCTCTCTCTGACAACTAAATAAATAAAATCTTTAAAAAAAAAAAATTATCCTATACAGCAGAAGACAAACCAGTAAACAAATACATTAAAAACAATTTTAGTTAGCATTTGATGCTATGAACAAACTAAAGGGACACTCAGAGTGACTGGTCTGCGTGGGCTGGTGCCGCTTTAGACTGGGCAGGTATTTCTAAGCACAGTGGGAAATCATAGATGGTTTTAAGCAAGAAGCATCCAATTTATACTTTTAAAAGATTTTTTAGGCTCTCATGTGGATATAAAATCATTATGGTACATAAGCTAAAACAGGGTAACCAATTACGAAGTTATTGTAGCAACCCAGGAGAGCAATGACGGCATCCTGGTCCAGTGTAGGATTGAAAAGATCATTAGAAATAGGCTGGGGATTATTTTGGTGGCAGAGCACACAGGACTTATCAATGGATTGTGTCTAGAGGTGAGATAGAGGAATTGGGGCATATGAGTGGCTCTGTGGTTTAAGCATCTGACTCTTAATCACAATTCAAGTCTTGATCTCAGAATGTGAGTTCAAGCCCTGCACTGGGCTCCAGGCTGGGCATGGAGCCTACTTTTAAAAAAGAAAAAAAGAGGAATCAATTGTTATGGATATTTCTCCTGAGGCAAGGAAAATAAAAGCAAAAATAAATTATTGGGACTACATCAAAATAAAAAGCTTCTGCATGTAAAGGAAACAATCAACAAAACTAAAATGCAACATACAGGATGGTAGAAGATACTCACAAATGACATATCGGATAAAGGATTAGTATCCAAAATACATAAAGAACTTACAAGACTCAACACCAAAAAAACCCAAATAATCCAATTTAAAAATAGGCAGAAGACATGAAAGAGTTTTTCAAAGAAGACATGCAGATGGCAAACATACATGAAAAGATGTTCAACATCACTGATCATTAGGGAAATGCAAATCAGAACTACAATAAGACATCATCTCACACCTGTCAGAATGGCTAAAATCAAAAACACATGAAACAAGTGTTGGTGAGGATGTGGGGGAAATGGCACCTTCTCACACTGTTGGTGGGAATCCAAACTGGTGCAGCCACTGTGGAAAACAGTATGGAATTTCCTCAAAAAGTTATAGAACCATGCCTACAATTCAGTAATCATGCTACTGGGCATTTACCCCCCAAAAAATACAAAAAACACTATGGATACATACACCCTTATTTTTATTGCAGCACTATTTACAATACCCAAGATATGGAAGCAATCCTAGTGTCCACTGATAGATGAATGGAAAAGAAGAAGTTACAGTATTATATACAAAGGAGTATTAATCAGCCATAAAAAAGAATGAAATGTTGCCATTTTCAATAAGAAGGAGCTAGAGAGTATTATACTAAGTGAAATAAGTCAATACAAGATAGACAAATATCACATAATTTCACTCATGTGGAATTTAAGAAACAAAAATAAGAAAGGAAAAAAAGAGAGAGACAAACCAAGAAACAGACTCAACTATAGAGAACAACCTGATGGTTACTGGAGAAGAGGTAGGTGGAGGAATGGGTAAAATAGGTGATGGGGATTAGGAGTGCACTTGCAATGAGCACTGGGTGATGTATGACATTGCTGAATCACTATATAGCACACCTGAAAATTGAATGTGGAGATCTCTGTTTCTGTGATAGACCTGTGGTTCCTGAGATGCCCAATAGCCATTCTTGTTTATTGTTTTCTTTTAATACAAATTAATGTAAGCTATTGAGATTTTAGTCAATCATCAAAAGTGATTTCTTATCAAACCAATCACTAAGAACTAAAACAATCATATATCGGCTAATATATTTATTTGGGTCTAAAGTTTTCAAAAAAGCATGTAACTTTTTCCATAAAAGTCTCAACAACAAGAACAAAAAAAGATAGTACACTTAATTTAGGATAATTTAATGATTTGCAAAGGACCTTTTTTATTTTTTAATGAAGATGTGAGTGGAGGGGAACCATAAGAGATATAGTACAAGAACCTGGGTTAGTAATAACACAGGGTTTTTACAACCCTGAGCCCCAAAGAAATGAGAAAAGAAGCATTTATCAGAACCCAGAAGGAGAGAGTGATACAGAGGAAGCAGGCTTCAGAGGGAGCAGCAATCTTCAGTTAGAAATCTCACTAAGAGAAACCAGTTGATTAAATACCCTGACCTCACACCCACTGCTTCCCATCTCCTGATGGGACTCCCAGTAGTCAAATCCATTTGGAACCCAGAAGACAGCAGAGCCAACAGGTCACCGCCACCCCCTCCCAAAGTAAAAAAACAGGATGCAGATGGGTAGAGAACAGAACAACTGGAGGGGTATAGAGAAGTTATCTGGCACAGATAAATCACCACCTGATTCTTTTCATACATATTCTTTCTATTCATTTATATTCTTTCTGTATAGTAGAAAGATCATTCTACTTAGAATTCTGCATATAAATTCTGTATTTCCTGAATGATTGTCCAAAGGTCATGTATCCCATTCAAAAAATATTTTAAAAGGCAATCCTCAATTCAAAGAAATTTTTAAGATTTCCAAGTCCTATTAGATGAAAAATTCCTTGAGAAATGGGTGTTATTAATAACACTAACATTTTTTAAGATTTCATTTATTTAATTTAGAAAGGGAAAGAAAGCAATAGCAGGGACAGGAGCAGAGGAGGAATGAGAGGGAAAAGGAGAGAATCCCAAGCAGATTCTACACTGAGTGTGGAGCCAGATGTGGGGCTTGATCCCACAACCCTGAGGACAGGACCTGAGTCAAAACTAAGACACACATACTTAACTGACTGAGCCACCGAGGCACTCCAATAATGATAAAATTTTAATTACTAAATCTCATCCTTCCTATGTTATAGATTCATGGCATAAATAGGAGAGATTATATGCTTTTTTTATATTTTATTTTTCAGTACTCTCTATATCCAACTTGGCACTCAAACTCATAACCCCAAGATCAAGAGTTGCATGCTCTACTAACTGAGCCAGCCAGGCATCCCTACTGATACACTATTTTAAATAACAATGTTTACCTAAACTAAAATTATAAAATTATGTCCAAGTACCATGTAGAATTCAGTTGTGGTCATATTTTTCTTTTACCTTAAAATTATGGCTTCAGTCACTTATGCATTTGTGCAGGATCCAAAATAAAATGCTTATTTAATACCAAATATGCCACAATTTAATACAAGTTAATATTTATGCTGATATACTCCATATATTCCATGTATATGTATACAAACAAATATATGTATATGATTAGAGGAATTATTGACAAAATATTTGTCTTTAAGCCAGGATAGGTATAAGTGAGATAAATAAGATATACATGAACATTCCAGCCTTCCCCAGCATATCATACTGTCAACTATTACATAGATCTAACTGAAACAAAGATCATACTGGTGATAAGGAGGCCAAATAGAAGCTTATTGAAGTAATACAAGTAATAATTGAACTAAGTCAAGGAAAATGGAAATTGAAGAGCCTGAGGTGGCAAATACTGAGAGAACATTAAAAAACTATCAAGAAGAAATCATTGAAAGTCAGTGATTTATTGGATATGATATTGGTTATTAAGGCATATGTAAGATAGAAATCTGGATGATACACAATGCTACATTACCCAATGATCAAATCACTTTCATACTTAGTGATGTGAAATACCTGTGGAACATCCAAGAAGAAATGCCAATGAGGCAATTATTTTAGTTCATGGCCAGGCAGCTAAAGTATTAAGTTCAAATATGAATATGTGATCAACTCCATATCCATTCAGACCATTCTGATAGATTTCTTCAAGTTAAATATTTTAAGTAAGATACTTATTACTAAAAAATATTTCTTTTTTTTAAGTTTTGTTTATTTATTTTAGAAAGAGAGAGGGTATGTGGGGGTGGGAGGAGGGACAGAGGAAGAAAGAGAGAATCTCAAGCAGTCTTCATGCTGAGTGAGGAGCCCGACACTGGGCTTGATCTCATGACCCTGAGGTCAAGACCTCAGCCGAAATCAAGAATCAGATACTTATTAAGTGACTTAACCACCCAGATGCCCCCAAAAAAGATTCCTTTATCACAAAAATATTACACGTGCTAGCATAAATAGTTTCCAGCTTATGGTAGATTCAGACATTATTTATCTTTTCTTGAATTTTATTGTTTTAAATCACTTAAGGAAAAAGTATTATCAATCCTTCTCAAACTCTTTCAAAAAATAGAAGAAAAGAAAGCATTTCCAAACTTATTTTACAAGGCCAGCATTATCCTCGTACCAAAGCCAGACAAGAACACTACATGAAAAGAAAATTACAGGCCAAAATCTCTGATGAACATAGATATAAAAATCCTCAACAAAATATTAACAAATAGGGACGCCTGGGTGGCTCAGTGGGTTAAGCCGCTGCCTTCAGCTCAGGTCATGATCCCAGCGTCCTGGGATCGAGTCCCACATCGGGCTCTCTGCTTGGCAGGGAGCCTGCTCCTCCCCTCTCCTCTCTGCCTACTTGTGTGATCTCTGTCTATCAAATAAATAAATAAAATATTTTAAAAAAAAAAATTAACAAATAAAATTCAACAATACATTAAAAGAGGCACATGGGTGGCTCAGTTGATTAAATGTCCAGCTCTTGGGTGTAGCTCAGGTCATGATCTTGGGGTCCTGGGATCAAGCTCTATATCAGGCTCTGCACTCAGAGAAGTCTGCTTGTCCCTCTCCCTCAGCTCTTCCCCACCCTGTCAAGTGGATAAATAAAATCTAAAAAAAAAAAAAAAAACTTCGAAAGGATCATAGACCATGATCAAGCAGAATTCGTTCTAGGGATGCAAGGATGGTTTAACACCAACAAATCAGTCAAGTGAATACACCAAAATAACGAAATGAAGAATAAAACCATATGATCTTCTCAACAGATGCAGAAAAGACACTTAACAAAATTTAACAACCTTTCATGATGAAAAACAAACAAACAACCAAACAAACTGGGTATAGAAAGAATATCCCTCGGGGCGCCTGGGTGGCTCAGTGAGTTAAAGCCTCTGCCTTCGGCTCAGGTCATGATCCCAGGGTCTGGGATCAAGCCCCGCGTCAGGCTCTCTGCTCAGCAGGGAGCCTGCTTCCCTTCCTCTCCCTCTGCCTGCCTCTCCACCTACTTGTGATCTCTGTCAAATAAATAAATAAAATAAAAAATTTTTTAAAAAAAGAACATCCCTCAACATAATAAATGCCATATACAACAAGCCCACATCTAACATCATACTGACTGATGAAGAACTTAAAGTTTTTTTTCAAGATCAGGAACAAGAAAAGGATTCCCACTCTTGCCACTTTTGTTAAACATGGTTGTAGAACTCCTAGTCAGAGCAATTAGGGAAGACAAAGAAATAAAAGGCATCCAAATCAGAAAGAAAGAAGTAAAACTCTGTGGATGACATGATGTTATATATAGAAAACTCTATAGACTACACACACACACACACACACACACATATGCACACATAACTGTTAGAAATAACAAACAAATTAGGTAACGTTGCAGGATATAAAGTCAATATAAAAAAATCAGTCACGTTTCTATACATTAATAAAATATCAGAAAAAAAATTAAGAAAACAATCCACTTATAATAGTACAAAAAGAATAAAATATTCAGGAATAAATTTAACCAAGGAGGTGAAAGATCAAAAAATGTTAAGACATTGATGAAAGAACTGAATAAAATACATATATATGGGGTGCCTGGGTGGCTCAGAGGGTTAAGCCTCTGCCTTCAGCTCACATCATGGTCTCAGGGTCCTGGGATCAGGCCCCGTATGAGGCTCTCTGCTCAGCAGGGAGCCTGCTTCCCCTCTTTTTCTCTGCCTGCCTCTCTGCCTACTTATGATCTCTCTTTCTCTATGTCAAATAAATAAATAAAATCTTTTAAAAAAATACAAATATATGGCAAGATATCTCATGTTCCTGGATCAGAATTATTAGTATTTTTGAAATGTCCACACTACCCAAAGTAATATACATACCCAATGCAATTCCAATCAAAATCTCAGTGGTACTTTTCACATTAAGTAGAAAAGAATCCTAAAATTTGCAAGGAACTATAAAAGAATCCAGATAACCAAAGCATTCTCACAAAGAAGAACAAAGCTAGAGACATCACATTTTCTGATTTCAAGCTATATTACAAAGTTAGAGTAATCAAAACGGTATTGGCAATAAATAAATAAATAAATAAATAAATAAATAAGATACATAGGTCAATAAAATAGAACAGAGAGCCCAGAAATAATCCCAAACAGATATAGTCAATCAATTTTTGACAAATGAACCAAGAATATACAATGGGGAAAGAATAGTCTGTTCAATAAATGGTGCTGGGAAAACTGAACAGCCACATCCAAAAGAATGAAACTGGATCACTATCTCACCATACAAAAAGGCAACTCAAATGTCAGAGCTGAAACCATAAAACTCCAAGAAAACATATGGTCTTGACATAGACACAACAATGATTTTTTTGATTTGACACCAAAAATAAAGGCAACATATGAAAAAATAAACAGGTGGGACTGCATCAAACTAAAAAGCTTCTGCACAGGAAAGAAAACCATCAACAAAATAAAAAGACAACCTACCAAGTGTGAGAAAATTTTGCAAACTTACAGATACCTGGTAAGGGATTAATATCCAAAACATACAAGGAACTTATACAACTCAATAGCAAAAGAAAAAAAATTTAAATAGTCCAATTTTAAAAATGGGCAAAGGACCTGATAGATATTTTCCAGAGAAGTCATACAAATTGCTGGCAGGTGTACAAAAAGGTGCTCCACAGCAAATCAAAACCACAATGAGCTACCACCTCACACCTATCAGAATGTCTATTATCAAAAAAGCAAGAGATAACACACTGGCAAGGATGTAAAAAAAGGGAATCCTTGTAGCTATTGGCGGCAGTATAAACTATAACGTTCAGAGAAGAAAACAGCATGAGATTCCTCAACAAGTTAAAAACAAAACTATTTTATGATCCAGCAATCCCACTTCTGGGTATATACCCAAATGAAGGAAATCAGGATCTGGAAAATGTATCCACTCTCTTCTGTTCACTGCTGAATTTTAACAATATCCAAGGAATGGAAACAATCTGTGTCCCTCAGTGAATGAAAGGATCAAGAAAATGTGGTTTATATACACGATGAATTATTATTCAGATGTTTAAAAAAAGGAAATCCTGTCATTTGCAACAACATGGGTGAAACTGGAGGACAGTCTACTATGTGAAGAAGTGAAAAAAGCCAAACAGAGAAATACAAATATTTCATGGTATCACGAATATGTGGAATCTTAAAAAAAAAAAAAAAAAGTCAAACTCACAGAAACACAGTAGAATGCTGGTTGCCATGGTCTAGAGGGTGTGAAGGGGTGGAATAAGTAGGAAGAGGCTGGTAAAACTTTCAGTTACAAGATGAATAAGTTCTGAGTATCTAATGTGTAACATGGTGACTATAGGTGATAACATTTTATGATGTGATTGAAATTTGCTGAGAGAATAGAACATAAATGCTCCCTCCACCCCCTCCAAAAAAGGTAAATATGTATAGTGATTGGTGTGTTAATTAATTCACTGGGGAGAACCCTTTCACACCGTGTATATATATCAAATCATCACTCTGTATATTTCAATTTATTACAATTTTGTCAGTTATACCTCATTAAATCTGAAGAAAATAAATAAGTAAAGATCTCTGTCTTCTATAAGGGAAAAAAGTAGCAATGGAAGCCACTGGCAAACATTGCCATGTAGGGAACATGAAGAGAGCAAATGACTGAGGATGGAATCTTAGGGAATGCTGCATTTAACATGTATTATAATGAGGAATACCCATTACATTAAGCCAAATGATATTCATATCCCACAGAAATAACTTTTAAGTACTTTTGACACTGAAGAACAGTAATGTTAACTGAAACAAACACAAAATATAACGATTGTCAGTATGTGGTGCAACAAACTGACAAATCCCTCTTTCCTCCCTCACAAGGTGAGTCTTTAATGTGTTTGTGTGTGTGTGTGTATGTGTGTCACTACCAGGTTTTACATTTCTATCAGTTGTATCTCAGCCAGTCTGCTCTTCAACCATTATCACACACAGTCCCTTGTAGTTCAAAAACTGGGGAGAGGAATGGGAGAATCTTACTTTCTTGCTATCCTGAGCTCCATTTTCATTCCCGACTCTTTGTTTTTCAGGCCAGAGTCATTTCCGGTTTTGATTAATTTCTTTTTCCTAGCTTTCTAACCAAGTCTCTGAACAGCTTCTTCCCAGACAGTTTTCCAATCACACCCTGTTCTATGAAATATCTGCACATTGTAATTCTAGATGCTGTGACAAGAAAACTCCATTTTCTCCTTCAATATAGGGTCAAAGGTAAAGTTGAGCCATTGCCAAAAAACATTCTGCATTGCTCTGCACCATTTCCTGCCACAGCAGACAGAGCTGGGACAGGACTCTGAGGCAGGATGCCAAGCCTGATGGAGCAGGAGAAGGAAGGGATACGCGGAAGACAGCTGATTCCTGAAGAAGCAGAGAAGTAGGAAATGGACATTCATGACTAATGTATGAATTTTTGACAATTCTCTAAACATATTAATCTCAACTATCTAGCTCAATAAATAAATACTGTATGTTGAAAGATAAGATTTCTGGACTAAAAATTATTAATGGCATCATTACCAGTTTCTACAAAGCCTCTTAGATAAAAAAGGGTGCTTGTCAGCTGACTGCTACTTTGAATATACTCAATTGAAATCTGACCTCTTCTTTTTGACCATCTTTTTCATTACTCTGCAGTGACTTCCCGCTCTGGGTAACTGATCTCTTTTTTCCCTGATGGCAAAGGAGAGGAAAGCATTAGGAGGCCGGTGCCTCTGCACAGTCATCTATTATCAGCTGAAGATGTGGCAGATACAGAAGGGGAAATCAGGCTGCAGGGTCTTTATCTGACCTTCACTGTTTCTATCTATTCTAGCTTAGAAGAGGTTTTAGAAGTCAGCACTATTTCATGCAGCATGTCATAAATTCTGGGAGAGTTATGTAAAACTGCAAAGGCAGAATGAAAAACCATGGGGTTCATATAGTGTCCTGCGACCACTTTCGCTTCTTTCCCTAATTGTTCAAAAGATTCTCAGTGTTAAATCTGAACATCAACAGTCTATAAAAACAATTTATATTTTTAGTGATGACAGTAATTTCATGAAATCATGAATCTCAGAAATATCTCAGAAATAATCTGATTTAAATAACATTGGATAAGAAGACATACAACAGAAAACAATAAACAGAACAATCTTATGCACATATTCCAGTATAATCTTTGCTAGCAATTTACCAAGAATAAAGTTCTGATTTGACTAGGACATACCCAGTTTTGATTATCTTTATGTTGCCAACTATGGACTGACTTGTATCCCTGAAAATTCACAGGTTGAAGCCCAAACCTCCAGTGTGATGGCACTTGGAGATGGGGCCTTTGGGAGGTAATCAGGGTTAAATGAGGTCATAAGAGTGGGGCCCTTATGTGGGATTAGTAGCCTTATAAGAAGAGAAAGAGATAGAAAGCAGCTGTCTGCAAGCTCACCAAGAACTGAATCAGCTAGCACCTTGAACTTGGACTTCCCAGCCTCCAGAACTGTAAGAAATACATGTTTGTTGTTTAAGTCAGCAGGTATATGTTATTTTGTTACAGCAGCCCACCCAGACCAATAAAGTATCCAGATGGAAAAAAAAGTTGTTAACCAAAAAGTAACCAAAATCACCAAAGATAATTTATTTCCCAAAGTTACCTTAATTATGCCTAGGCAGATACAGTATCATACAAAGGCATGGTGTATGTTATCTCTTTTCCTTAACTACCACATTTAATTCATAAACAAGCTCCATTAAATCTGTCATCAAACAAACATAAAATAAATCTAACCACTCCCCTCCATTTCACCATCATCTTTCACACAGATAGTGTGGTAGCCTCTGAGCATGTCTCTGGGCTTCACCTTGTGACCTCCCACAAGCCATTCTCCACACAGAAGCCACACTGACCTTTTGAAGATATAATACACTCTCCTATTTTAAAACCCCCAATGTGGGATGCCTGGGTGGCTCAGTTGGTTAAGCGACTGCCTTAGGCTCAGGTCATGATCCCAGCGTCCTGGGTTGGAGTCCCACATCAGGCTCCTTGCTCAGCGGGGAGCCTGCTTCTCCCTCTGCCTCTGCCTGCCACTCTGTCTGCCTGTGCTCACTCTCTCTGACAAATAAATAAATAACCCCAATGATTTTTCCTTATATTTAAAATGAAACCCGAGGGACACCTGGGTGGCTCAGTTGGTTAAGAGGCTGCCTTCGGCTCAGGTCATGATCCCAGCGTCCTGGAATCGAGTCCCACATCGGGCTCCTTGCTCGGCAGGGAGCCTGCTTCTCCCTCTGCCTCTGTCTGCCTGTGCTCGCTCCTGCGTTCTCTCTAGCTGACAAATAAATAAATTTTAAAAAAATCTTTAAAAAATAAAATAAAATAAAATGAAACCCGAACTTCTCAGTTTGTAAAGCTCAGCACAGCTTGAACCATGATTACCTCTCCAATCTGGTCTTCTATCACTCTCCACCTCAACTTCCCTATTTCCCCAAATTACCCATCAAGCACATTACCGCCTTAGTACTATGGTGCTAGTGTTCCCTTCTAGAGATCCTAATCATTTGGATCTTTATCTGGCTGGCTTCTCCTTCTGGTTCATATTTCAGTTTAAACATCAGCTTTTCAAGGAGATTTTTGTGACCACACAGCCTAAAATAAGCACCTTGTCATTCTGTATTACACCAGTCTGCTTAAATTCTGCAGAGTATGTGTTGTTGGCTGATATTTTGCTTACCTTCTTCCTTATTTATTGAATGTAAGCTCCATGAAAGTCAGAATTTGGTTATATTATGCATAGATACATCCTCATCTCCTAAAGTAGAGCTTGGCACAGGTATTCACATACATTTTTTTTTAAAGATTTTATTTATTTATTTGATAGACAGAAATCACAAGTAGGCAGAGAGGCAGAGAGAGAGGAGGAAGCAGGCTGTCCGCAGAGCAGAGAGCCCGATGCGGGGCTCGATCCCACGACCCTGGGATCATGACCCGAGCAGAAGGCAGCGGCTTTAACCCACTGAGCCACCCAGGTGCCCCTCACATACATTTTTTAAATGAATGAATTAACAAATTAGATAACTTTAGAGCATTAAAGAGGTCTACCTATAAAAATATATTCCTTTGATCTACTATAGTACCAAAAATTTCTATAATGGGAATCATTTCTATTAGATTCTAACTGGAAAAACTCTATTAAAATGTAAACATGTAAGTAAAATAACCTGTTGAAGTATAATTATTCATGAAAATTTTCATATAACTGGTTTGCTTTTTAACACTAGATAAAAACATTGCTTCAATATAATGGGCTATAAGAGTTAAAGAGTGTGGGATTTGGAAGTTAATCCCCAGAAAAAGAATGTAACATAAAAGGAAGGTCTTAAGTAGCTAAAGATCATCATGGAGGGAATTAAGTGACAGGGTCCCCTGAGCAAAATTTTGTGTAAAGTCTGCTCTAAGGAACTCCTTATTTTATACCTCATTTTTTTCTCTCAACTGTTAAAGTACTTTGCTAGTTATGTTTTCAACAATCAACTACCATTTCTGTGAATCAGGCAGGTTGTATCATCCCTTCCAATCCACCAAAACATAGAAATGAGGACCCTCTGCCACATGGTTACTTGTTGGTAGATCTGAGATCAGGCCACAGTTTTGTTTGTTTTTTTTTTAATTTACTTGACAGGCAGAGATCACAAGCAGGCAGACAGGCAGGCAGAGGTGGGGGGGGGCACAGAGAACCCAATGCAGGACCCCTGGGATCATGACCTGAGCCATAGCTTTTCTAATGGCCAATACATTTTTCTACACTGTCCATTTAGACACCTAGACCAGAAAACTCTCACTAAAGATTCTATGAACTGGTAAGATTATCATATCACATGAGTAACATGAGAGGCTTGAGGGGTAGTGTTTGGAGGGAAGCAAATTATAGAAATGGAACTATTTTAGAAATATCAACAACCCCACCACTAACCTCCTACCCTGCTCCATATACCACCAGAATGTTGCTTATATATTTACATCACCTAATTTCAATTGCGTTGTTATTCACTCATTCAGCAAATATTTATTGAGCATGCATGAAGTGACAGGCTTTATGGTAGGTGCCTGGAACACATTAAAGAACAAAATAAATTCCCTTTATTTTACCTTATTATACAGATATTACAAGATTTGCAAGTTACTTAATAGCAAAATGCATTTTTTTGTTGTTCAAGTACTTAGTCTCTCCCCATTCTATGGCCTAATGAGTATTTGCTAAAATTAATGGAATTGAATGAAATAGGACAGATTAGAATGAAATGCAATGCAAACCTACACCCAGGTCATGTTTGTCTTAGTCTGTTTAGGCTTAAATAGAGGCCATGAAGAATGGCAAATGTAGCAAACAACTGAAAATATGCCAGTGTTTCCCAAAGTAAGATCTTTAGGGATGCCTGGGTGGCTCAGAGGTTGAGCGGCAGGCTCCTGAATTCAACTCAGGTCATGATCTCAGGGTCCTGGGATGGAACCCTGAATCATGCTGTACACTCAATGGGGAGTACATTTGAGCTTCTCTCCTTCTCCCTCTGGCCCCCCATCCCTGCCATGTGCTTTCTCCCTCTCTCGCTTGCTCTCTCAAATAAATACATCTTAAAAAAAAAAAAAAAGAACTTTAAACCATAAGCATCAGAATCATCTCAGATATTTCTTAAGAGTCAAAATTCAGTAACAGCAGTACAGATCTACTAAGAAGAAATCTCCCAAGGAAGTCTACAGGCATCCCGGAGACTCTTCAGCACATTCAAGTTTGAAAACCACTGCTTTAAACCTCAAGTCAGAGCCAGAGACAATAAAACAATATACTCTACTTGTTCCCAGCGCACCAAATCACTTATAAATGACTTATTTTTTTAATCTCTTCAGTTGACTCAAGTTCAATTGCTAGTACTTGGTAGACAAATGACAAAAATTTCAAAAAAAAATGCAGCTAATTTAGATAAGGTCCTGGACTTGAGATGTTATCTAGAGCTTATCAAGCATCTGATTGAGCCATTGGCTTTGTGGAAGTTCTGCAAAGGGCAAGACAGCCTTTCTCCAAAACTATTTAGTGATGACTTACTTTGGTTCTTTTATTTTATCTGAATAATTAACTCAAATAAATGCAGCTTTTTGGTCTAAAAAGCCATTGTCCATTAATCCATTTTCTGCTTGACTTTAATGCTAAAGATTTGGCTGACTGGTGCCAAGTAAATATGGTGGCATCATTTTTAATAATATAGTTCCAATTACCAAGAATTTCATTGTGAAATAAGAACTACATTTTCTTGACAGGGAGGAGCATTTGTTTTTTCAAGTGAAGGTAACTTGCTTTATCATGATAATTCTATTTCAATATCCTTGTACTGATTTTTTTAAAGTAATGTATCACCCTTCCAAACCATTTGTAATCTCATCAAGGCATTTGTCTAATGAAATACTTTAAATTACTTTCCCAGATAATGCCAGAACATAATGACATAAAAATGGCCCCATCATGTACTCCCACTGGATTTTTATTGCAATCTTTCATTTGAATGTATTGAAAAATAAAAGGAAAGTTGTTTATATGTACTGAAATATAAATCTCATGAGACTCTATTAAGAACAAGTTCTTCATTTCCTTTAAACGTTTTTTAAAATATGTTGTATTGTTTACATCTTTACTATCATCATTTATTTAAAGCTGGGTATTTTCGAACTCTCTAAATTTATTTCCCCTACCAAGGAAGAAACAATTACTCACAGCCACACCCTTTTTTAGTACCCAAATAGTAGCTTTTGTTTTTACCATTGAACACAGATTCAAATTAATCTGTTTTATTTTCCAGATTGATTGGCTTTATATGCTACTTCATTTTATCACTTCTTGTATTACAAGCGATATTTAACCCAGACCACCTCCAAAATAAAGTCATTTGCACTGAATTTATTGATTCTAATATAATTTGGTAAGGAGTAGTCAAGACTTGCAGCAAGCTGAAGGATTTTTCTTGTTTTTAAGTCTAAACTTCACAGAGTTTTGAGCTATCAGAGTTTTAGAAAGAAAGAACGGTATTGGCTCCACAACTTCCACACTCACAGTTTACACCCAGTCCCTTTATATGCCCACTGTCCTGCTCCATGCTTTACTCTCAGCCTTCTTCCCAAAGAGGATTCCAATAGGTGAGAAGTACCAAAGGATCAAATGGCCGTAAGAGAAATCCAAAACAGAGCAAAGGTCAATAAAAGAATTACACTTTGCTAGGATTCAATCAGTTCACAGAAGATGGAAAAGGAGCTGTCCCTCTCTCTCTCCTATGCCCATATTTATGGACAGACTTCATCAGGCTACTTTTGTAGAGTTGTGAAGGGACTCTAAAACTAGAAAAGCTGATAGTATATGCTTAGGTCACAGGAGTTGAAATGCTTCAGATATTAAAGAAGCCCAATCTAATTCTTCTGCCTACTAAGGGCAGAACTGCCCCAGAATTTGTAGTTTCCCTAAACACTGTCCATGTGGAGCATACTTTGTAAAAACAAACCCATTCTAAGAAAAAAAATAATGAAGTTTGACTGCTTCTCCGAAGCTTGCCACAGGTTCTGGCTGAGTAGCCAGTCAGAGTATCTCTCATGAACAGCTCCGTGCAAGGTTTCTATCTTAAACAGCTACCTTCCCACCCCCACCCCACACCAATTCTTCTTATCAGCTACCAGGAGAAATCTGCTGTGTAGAAATGTATTATTTTATTCGTTAAAACCATAAACATTTATTTGAAGTTATGAAATTCATGTGTAATCAATTTGAATTCTACTCAAATTTTCCATACTCTAGAAATACCAAGCTTTTCTGTTTCTACCATCTGTGCTATAAAGAGTTAAATTCTCCCAAGATTCAGAACTTAAAAGTCTACATGTTCAGGCAAATGTATTATGACATTCTAGACATTTTTAAAATTTCCTATAGGCACCTGGGTGGCTCAATTTGTTAAGCAACTGCCCTTAGCTCAGGTCATGACCCTAGGATCCTGGGATTGAACCCACCTCAGGCTCCCTGCTCAGTGGGGAGCCTGCTTCTCCCTCTCCCTTTGCCCTTCCCCACCACTTGTGCATGATCTCTCTCAAATAAATAAATTAAATTAAATTAAAATTCCTCTAGAGGAATATCAACTTCGGTAAACAATAAGTTACAAAAAGCTTTTGAGCAGAAGTATTGTGTTTTCATTTATCATTTAATGATCTTAACACAGATCAAATTTTTTTTTTAGAGAGAGAGAGAGACAGCACCAGGGTGGGGGAAAACGAGGACAGCACATGCAACTGGGAAAGGGAGGAAGAGAGAGAATCTTCAGTAGGCTCCACACCTAGTGCAGAGGACTGACTCAGGGCTTGATCTCATGACCCTGAGATCAAGACCTGAGCTAAAATCAAGAGTTGGACACTTAACCAAGTGCCCAATTTTAGTGTCCAATTTAGTGAGCCACACAGATGTCTCACTAAAGATCAATTTTTATTGATTTTTCTTCCTTTCCCTTACCACAGACACTTTGCCAAAAACATGATCTTGCCTTCCAGAAGCTCAAAATCAAAAGAATGGTAATATATAATATTAGATTACTTTTATTTTTATACAAATAAAGATACTTGTTATATGAAAGACATGACATTGTAGATCAATTAGAAGCCAGTCAATAAATGGAACTGGAAAAATTAGTTATCCTTGGGGGAAAAAGTATTGAACCCCTACCTCACACCCTGAACAAAAATCTATCACAATCAGACTAAAGATTTAAATATAAAAAGGCAGATTTTTAGAAAAAAGACTAGTAGTTTATCCCCATGCCTTCAGGAAAGGAAAGTTCATCAAACCAAACATTAAAAGTATCCATTTTTTTTAAAGTTTGAAAACTTCAAAATTAAAAAATTTTTGTTCATTAAAATAGAATTTTTTTAGAAAAAGAAAAGGAACAAGCCATAAATTAGGAGACAATCTTTACAATACATATAATAACAAAAGATTAATTTACAGACTATACAAGGATTTCCACAATCAATAAGAAAATGATATGAACAGGCATTTTACAGAAGAAATAAAAATGGCCAATAAAAATATGAAAAGATTCTCAATGCCATTATGGTAAAATTAATATTATGCTTATAATATTATGCGAATTATATTCGCAAAAACTTTAAAAATCTGAGAGTATAAAGAGTTGACAAGCACTACAGCAAGAGGAATTCACAAATAACAGCTAGAAGTATAAAGTGGTGCAATCAGTTGGGAAAACATTTTAGCATCTTCCTATAAATCTGAACATATGACTTTACCACAGCTTAATCATTCCATTCTTATACACATATATTTATATAAATACAGATATATATGTGCAGATATAGATATACAATATAGGAGAGAAAAATGTCCTTTTCTTCTACTGTTCTGATTTCTCATCTGTAACAAAAGACATATTAACAGAGAGAAGCATGCAAGTGTATTTAGTGTAAATGTCACATGACACAGGAACCTTCATAAAGAAATAAAGACCGAAGAAGTGGTTAAATATGAATGTTTTATGGTAGGTTTGATGGAGAGTAGAGAGTCATGGAAAACTGTGCTAGGGCAAAAGAAAGAGTATAAACTAAATGTAGTAAGCTTAGGGAAATAGTGAGGCCCATTCATTCAGATTCCTCTCAGTATCTTGGAGATCAGGCTTTTCCTTCCCTCCAGGTATAGGCAGTACACCTGTCACACATAAGTTTTATGACCTGTTTCAGAGGAAGGGCTTTCCTGCACATGCCACTCCTCAAATTTCTTCAGCCTAAAATATGTACTATGCCAAGGTGCCACATTTAGGGGTAGTATGTCCCAAACCCCATCAAAACACAGCCATGCCCTATAAACACTCTTTCACATGTTCAGAAGGAGACGTTCAAAAATGGTAATAACAGCTGTGTTTATGTAACAAAGAAACTGATTTTAAAAAACCCAAGTGTCCATCAAAAGAGAATAAATTTGAAAATATTCACACAATGAAATATTATTTAGAAGTGAAAATAAATCAATATATACAATGCACTCAACTATCTACCAATAGATACTACATACAACATTGCATAAATTTCATACACATAATGTTCATTTTTTAAAGTCACAAAACACTACATATAGTATGATACCATTGAACACAGCTAAAAATAAAATTAAAAATATATTGTTTCCATTTATATAATATTTCTTTAAAAAGCAATTTAATGCTAAATATTATTGCTGTCAAAGACAACAAAGGAAAAGACTAAGGAGTGTACGTAGCTTCAATGTTATTGCTAATTTGCTGGTATTAGTGGGGAGGTGAGTTCATAAGGGTTTGTTGCATTATTATGTTTCATAACTTAAATGTAAGTGGTACATTCTTTTGTGTGAGTCAAATATAATATAAAAGAGTTTATTAAAGAATTAGAGAATGGGGCACCTGGGTGGCTCAGTGGGTTAAAGCCTCTGCCTTCGGCTCAGGTCAATCCTAGGATTGAGCCCTGCATCGGGCTCTCTGCTCAGCAGGGAGCCTGCTTCCTCCTCTCTCTCTGCCTACTTGTGATCTCTGTCTGTCAAATAAATAAATAAAATCTTTAAAAAAAAATAAAGAATTCTGGGGCGCCTGGGTGGCTCAGTGGGTTAAAGCCGCTGCCTTCGGCTCGGGTCATGATCCCAGGGTCGTGGGATCGAGCCCCACATCGGGCTCTCTGCTCTGTGACAGCCTGCTTTCTCCTCTGTCTCTGTCTGCCTACTTGTGATCTCTGTCTATCAAATGAATAAATAAAATATTTTAAAAAAATAAAAATAAAAAAAATAAAGAATTCAAGTATTAGATTTTAGCTGGATTGCTGATTTCCCAAGGCAAATTCCAAGCCAAGAGTACGTCCATCAAAAGCAGAGGTAGCATGGAAAAAAAAGAAAAAAAGAAATCAAACTATAAGCCATTTAATTATGTAGACTTGGAAACAGCCAACTTTTTAAAACATATCAGTCTCCTTTCACCATCTACATCCAATTTTCTTAAGTAGCTATAATCCAAATCCAGACCATAAGACTACCAAATCCAGAATGTATTCTGTTTCCAGGAGTGCTAGATGTCATTCTTTTTTTTTTTTTTTCCTGCAGGCTCCCTGCTGGGCAGAGAGCCCAATGCGGCGCTCGATCCCACGACCCTGGGATCATGACCTGAGCCGAAGGCAGTGGCTTTAACCCACTGAGCCACCCAGGTGCCCCTGCTAGATGTCATTCTTAAAAGTAAGTCATCCCTTGAGAAACTGAAAATATTTATATAACTTTTTGCAGTGCACTAAGATATTCTTCTGCTGTTAAACATCCTATAATGATAAACAGACAGTTACAATAGAGTGTGCTAACTGCTATAATAGGAAAGTTCAGACCATCTTGGGAGCATCTAGCTATGGCACAAATAGAAAGGGAAGTGACACAAGGCTTTCCAGAGAAGATGGCATCCGGCTTTATGTTTGAAGGATGTATAGGGTTGTCAAATGAATAAATAGGTGATGGACCCAACAAATATATAGTCTTTCATTCCTAAGAAACTACTAAGTATGCTTTGCAAATAGCTTAAAAGATCTTCAGGGGGCAATTCCTGATGTGCCAGATTTTTGCCTTCCATGGTAACTTTGGAATCTAGTTCCTACATTAAATTCAACCCTAATATATGCTGATAACACTACTCTGGAGATATTTTAATTTCATACTAGGATATTTAGCTTTTAGCAGTTTCTTTTCTAAATTCACTCCAAATCACCATATCAGTTTTTTAAATCATGGAAACACAGTTTTGAGGAGACAGGTAAGATCACCTAACCCACTCCTCTTATATATATATATAATTACAGTAAACCCAGAGTCTCATGTGAATCAGTTTTAGAACAGTGGCATATTTTAAGAGCTCAGTTAATAATCAAAGGTAAAAAACTTTTTTGAATTCCATTTTTACTTAATTTTCTCATAAACCATTGTAACTGATTCACTGAGTGGGAGCTGGACTCATGCAAAGACACAAGCAACTATATTCTTCTTACTGCTCCCCAATAAACTGGCTTCATGGACTCATCCCACCCCCTCCCCAGATGGAATCCCAGACAGGTACTATGGCTTTTTCAGTCACTATTACACACTAAATATGGGGAAGCTTTGTTTTTGGCATTAAAAAAAAAAACCACACATGGACTGGTATAAATTCAAGTAAGTCTATCCAGATCAGTGTAAAAGTCAAAACACAGTTTGGAACTTCTCTTCTCCCACAAATCACATCTGGCCCCTTTGGAACCCCAAGTGAGGAAGGAAGGAATATGGTAAGCCTGCCCTGCTTCCTCTTCCCATATGGGTCAGAGCACTGCAAAGAAGAGGAAAGAGTTCACAATATGTCTCACACAACCGCTCTGTGGAGGATATGGGATTGATGCCCATGTACATGGCAGATATGGAAAACTAATCCTTTTCCTCGGAAATGGGGATTTCTGAGGGAATGGGGAAACTTCTGCAGGCACCTCAGAGACCCCCTCACTAGGACAGGAAGTCAACATTCTCAATGACACATGCAGTGCCCCTCCTCAACCTGGCTCCCTGCAGGTATCCATCAGGTCTCATGGTCCAATAGTCTTCTTGGGCAAGATAGTTTTTAAGAAGTCTCTATCACCATCCATGGGTTCCATATTTGTCTCCAAAAAATCTCACCTTTGCCTCACTATTGGTGGAAGTTCAGCTTGCTTCTATCACAGCCCTCATTCCACTATGATCAGGAAGATGTAGGGTCAGCTCTCTTCAGGCATGAGTCAAATATCAACCTATGAGTCCCTCACATTCTAAAGGACACAAACTTTCCACTGGGTTTAAAGTAAAAGGGAAGCATCCTTCTACCCATAGCCTTCACAAGGGTCATGGTTGGTGAAAGAATAATCCAACGTACGGACAACTTTCTCCAATAAATCCTCTCTCGCAGCTTCTTCAGCCTTACCATCTGTGATATATGGATGTGTGATGGATTATTGCTAAGTAAATCTATTTTTGACCTCCCCCTTTACAAGTGCCACCTAGGTTTCAGAGCACTTCACTTGAGGATAAGAAAGTCCCCAAAAATCCTCTCAGCCTTTTGACCTCTCCTAAAACTTTGAGGCAAAAAGAGATGGCATTGGCATCTTGTTCCACATGAACACACAACCCAGAGCCTCATTTTCTGAAATTCATATTCTGCTATCCCTTTTCGGAAAACCCACAGCTGCTCCAGTCAATACCATTATCTTCCCCAAAATAGCCCCCTCCAAATAAATCTTTATCCATCTGCAGAAAACCTGACTTTCCTTTCTATTCCTTTACCTTGCCCTTAGCCTTTTTCCAAATAGTTTTAAAAATTCTCTTTAGAGGGAATAGATGAAGTAAAAATGAGCTGCCAATTACAAGATTTGCTTTTCACAAATTAGGGCAGTATGAATAAGTTAGCGAACAGACTTGAGGTAATGAATGGTCCCTTTACACATACAAGGAACATATCTAGAAAGGTAGAATGATTTGTTCAAGTTCACATAACTATGGTGTCAATGTAACCCTCCTGCAAACAGGAAATTTTCTAATCAATAGGATAAAACTATGTTCTATTTTGTCAAGGATTTAGCAAAGAATTTAAATAATTTAGGAAGCTTTAAGCACATTAATCTATTGCTGGTGTGGAAACAACTATGTTAAATAGCAACTCTGATTTCTTGAATGAGATGTTTATATTTATATTTATATTCTATAAATTCCCAGCCTCTGAAGTGTACATGTGGTTTGGACATGTCAATCTTTGTGGGTAGGTGGGAAAAAATATTTGTGGATAAAGATAGGTATCAAAAAGAT
The DNA here is from genome assembly GCA_003697995.1 of Taxidea taxus jeffersonii. NCBI lineage: Eukaryota > Metazoa > Chordata > Mammalia > Carnivora > Mustelidae > Taxidea > Taxidea taxus. Next base: position 41,764 of record RCUC01163884.1, read on the forward strand.
AAATTTTAAGATACCATTTCTCGGAATAAATAAAAATTTGCGAAGATGGCAGGGAAGTAGCAGGCTGAGATGACATCAGGTAGCAGATCAGGTAGATAGCTTATCAAAAACTTCGAACACCTACAAATCCAACAGGAGATCAAAGAGAGGAAGAGCAACAATTCTAGAAACAGAAAATCGACCACTTTCTGAAAGGGAAGACCAGCGGAGAATGGAATCCAAAGCAATGGGAAAATAGACTGCAGGGAGAGGGGCCGGCTCCCAGCAGCAGCAGAGCAACAGAGCACAAAATCAGGACTTTTAAAAGTCTGCTCCACTGAGGGACATCGCTCCTGAGGCTAAACTGGGGTGAAGCCCATGGGAGGACAGTGTGGCCTCAGTTCCCACGGGGTCACAGAAGGATCAGGGGTGTCTGAGTGTTGCAGAGCTCAGAGGTATTAGAGCGGGGAAGCCAGCTAAACAGAGAGAGCCAAGGAGTGAGCTCTCAACTCAGGGTTACCTTGAACCATAATAGGTGTCACAGGTCACTGCTCTGTGAGTGGGGTCCCCATAAGATCCGGGGAGACCCCGCCCTGGAAAAGCTCAGGGATCTGCAGGGTTCAGAGACTCCAGGCGGGGCTGTGTGCCAGAGGGAGACAACTTGGTCACAGGCTGGGTGAGCTCAGAGCACAGCCGGAAGCTAGGGAGCTGGGAGTGATTGAGCGCTTTTCTCTGAAGGTGCACTGAAGAGTGGGGCCCTGAGCTCTGGGCTCCTCTGGGCCGGAGACTGGGAGGCCGCCATTTTCATTCTCATCCTCCGGAACTCTATGGAAAGCTTTCAGGGAACAAAAGATCCTGAAAGCAAACCTGAGCAGATTACTTAGGCTGGCCCCTGGTAAGGGCGGTGCAATTCTGCCTGGGGCAAAGACACTTGAGAATCACTATAACAGGCCCCTCCCCTAGAAGATCAACAAGAAATCCAGCCAAGCCCAAGTTCACTTCCCAAGGAGAACAGCAGAATTCCAGAGGAGGAGAAAGCAAAGCATGGAATTCATGTATTTCCCTCCATGAATCTTTAGTCTTGCAAAGTTAATTAATTTTTAAAAAATTTTTTTCCTCTGCTAATTTTTTTTAACTTTTACCCTTTCTCTTTTAACATTTTTTAACTAGTTTATCTTAATACCTTGTATAAAAACAATCTTTTTTGAAACTTCATTATTATAGTCATATTTTGTCCATCATTGTATCTAACATTATTTTTGGTATGCACATAGGGTTTTTTCTTCTAAAAAATTTGGGGTACAACTTCTAATAGATCAAAATACAGCCTAAATCTAGCATGGGGCTTGATCTAGTCCCCAGCCTGAGAAAATTCTCTCCACTTTCTTTTTTTTCATTCTCCCAACCAACTTACTTTATCAATTCCTTTGTTAGAAACTTAAAAAAAAAAATTTTTTATCTTTATAGTCATATTCCATCCCTTCATTGTGTTTACCCTTATATATGTTTTTCATTCTTTAAAATTGTGGGAGGTAGCTTCTTCTAAGAGACCAAAATATTCCCAAAATTAAGTGGGTGACCCTGTTCTAGTCACCAGTCTAATATATTTTTTTTCATTTTTATATTTTTTATTTATTTGTTTTCTTTTTTTAGTTTTTTTTTTTTTCTGAACTACTACCCCCCTTCTCCCCCACCCCACGATTTGCTGTCTCTTCTGATTTGGTTAAAGCACATTTTCCTGGGGTCTTTAACACACTTTTAGTATTTCATTTGCTCCTTCATATATTCTTATCTGGACAAAATGACAAGGCAGAAAAACTCACCACATAAAAAAAGAACAATAGGCAGTACTGAAGGCCAGGGACCTAATCAATAAGGATATTGGTAATATGTCAGATCTAGAGTTCAGAATGATGATTCTCAGTGTGCTAGGCGGGCTTGAAAAAGGCATGGAAGATATTAGAGAAACCCTGTCTGGAGAAATAAAAGCCCTTTCTGGAGAAATAAAAGAACTAAAATCTAACCAAGTTGAAATCAAAAAGGCTATTAATGAGGTGCAATCAAAAATGGAGGCTCTTATTGCTAGGATAAATGAGGCAGAAGAGAGAATTACTGATATAGAAGACAAAATGACAGAGAATAAAGAAGCTGAGCAAAAGAGAGATAAACATCTACTGCACCACAAGGGGAGAATTTGAGAAATAAGTGATACCATAAGATGAAACATTAGAATAATTGGGATTCCAGAAGAAGAAAGAGAGAGGGAGCAGAAGGTATATTGGACAGAATTATTGTAGAGAATTTACCTAATATGGAAAGGAAACAAGCAGGAAACAATCCAGGAGGTGCAGAGAATCCCCCTCAAAATCAATAAGAATAGGTCCACACCCCATCACCTAATAGTAAAATTTACAAGTCTTGGCGACAAAGAGAAAATCCTGAGAGCAGCCCGGGACAGAAGTCTGCAACATACAATGGTAAAAATATTAGATTGGCAGCAGACTTATCCACAGAGACCTGGCAGGCCAGAAAGAACTGGCATGATATATTCAGAGCACTAAACGAGAAAAACATGAAGCCAAGAATACTAGATCCAGCTAGGCTATCGTTGAAAATAGAAGGGGAAATAAAAAAAAACTTCTAGGACAAAGAAAACCTGAAAGAATCTGCAAACACCAAATCAGCTCTACAGGAAAGACTGAAAGGGGTCCTCTTAGCAAAGAGAGACTCTAAAAGAAGTAGACCAGAAAGGAACAGAGACAATATACATAGCAGTCATCTTACAGGCAATACAATGGCACTAAATTCATATCTCTCAATAGTTACCCTGAATGTAAATGGGCTAAATGCCCCAATCAAAAGACACAGGGTTTCAGAATGGATAAAAAAAACAAAACCCATCAATATGCTGCCTACAAGAAACTCATTTTAGACCCAAAGACACCTGCAGATTTAAAGTGAGGGGGTGGAAAACAGTGCACCATGCTCATGGACATCAGAAGCTGTGGTGGCAATCCTTATATCAGATCAATTAGATTTTAAGCCAAAGACTATAATAAGAGATGAGGAAGGACACTATATCATACTCAAAGGTTCTGTCCAACAAGAAGATCTAACAATTTTAAATATCCATGCCCCTAACATGGGAGCAGCCAACTATATAAACCAATTAATAACAAAATCAAAGAAACACATCGACAATAATACAGTAACAGTAGGGGACTTTAACACTCCCCTCACTGAAATGGAGAGATCATCCAAGCAAAAGATCAACAAGGAAATAAAGGCCTTAAATGACACACTGGACCAGTGTAGGGATAGAGGGCACATACCTCAATATTATCAAAGCCATCTATGAAAAACCCACCACAAATATCATTCTCAATGGAGAAAAACTGAGAGCTTTTCTGCTAAGGTCAGGAACACGGCAGGGATATCTGTTATCACCACTGCTATTCAACATAGTTCTAGAAGTCCTCGCCTCAGCAATCAAAAAACAAAAAGAAATTAAAGGCATCCAAATTGGCAAAGAAGAAGTCAAACTATCACTCTTTGCAGATGATATGATACTATATGTGGAAAACCCAAGACTCCACTCCAAATCTGTTAGAACTTGTACAGGAATTCAGTAAAGTGTCAGGATATAAAATCAATGCACAGTAATCAGTTGCATTTCTATACACCAACAACAAGACAGAAGAAAGAGAAATTAAGGATTTCTCCATTTACAATCCCATTTACAATTGCACCCCAAACCATAAGATACCTAGGAATAAACCTAACCAAAGAGGCAAAGAATCTATACTCAGAGAACTATAAAGTACTCATGAAAGAGATTGAGGAAGACACAAAGAAATGGAAAAATGTTCCATGCTCCTGAATCGGAAGAAAAAATATTGTGAAAATGTCTATGCTACCTAAAGCTATCTACACATTTAATGCAATTCCTATCAAAATCCTATCCATTTTTTTCAAAGAAATGGAACAAATAATCCTAAAATTTATATGCAACCAGAAAAGACATCAAATAACCAGAGGAATATTGAAAAAGAAAGCCAAAGTTGGTGGCCTCACAATTCCAGACTTCAAGCTCTATTACAAAGCTGTTATCATCAAGGCAACATGGTACTGGCACAAAAACAGACACATAGATCAATGGAACAGAATAGAGAGCCCAGAAATAGACCTATGCTCTATGCTCAACTAATCTTCGACAAAGCAGTAAAGAATGTCCAATGGAAAAAAGACAGCCTCTCCAACAAATGGTGTTGGGAAAATTGGACAGCCATATGCAGAAAAATGAAATTGGACCATTTCCTTACACCACACATGAAAATAGACTCAAAATGGATGAAGGACCTCAATGTGAGAAAGAAATCCATCAAAATCCTTGAGGAGAACACAGGCACCATCCCCTTCAAATTTAGTCGCAGCAACTTCTTCCTAGGAACAGCGCCAATTCAAGGGAAGCAAGGGCAAAAATGAATTATTGGGACTTCATGAAGATCAAAGCTTTAAAAAAAAAAAAGATCAAAGCTTTTTCACAGCAAAGGAAACAGTTAACAAAACCAAAAGACAACTGACAGAATGGGAGAATATATTTGTAAACAACATATCAGATAAAGGGCTAGTATCCAAAATCTATAAAGAGCTTAGCAAACTCAACACCCAAAGAACAAATAATCCAATCAAGAAATGGGCAGAGGACATGAACAGACATTTCTGCAAAGAAGACATCCAGATGGCCAACAGACACATGAAAAAGTGCTCCACATCACTGGGCATCAGGGAAATACAAATCAAAACCACAATGAGATACCACCTCACACCAGTCAGAATGGCTAAAATGAACAAGTCAGGAAATGACAGATGCTGGCGAGGATGTGGAGAAAGGGGAACCCTCCTACACTGTTGGTGGGAATGCAAGCTGGTGCAACCACTCTGGAAAACAGCATGGAGGTTCCTCAAAAAGTTGAAAATAGAGCTACCTTACAACTAGCAATTGCACTACTGGGTATTTACCCTAAAGATACAAACGTAGTGATCCAAAGGGGCACATGTACCCAAATGTTTATAGCAGCAATTCCACGATAGCCAAACTATGGACAGAACCTAGATGTCCATCAACAGATGAATGGATAAAGAAGAGGTGATATATATATATACAATGGAATACTATGCAGTCATCAAAAGAAATGAAATCTTGCCATTTGCGACGACGTGGCTGCAACTAGAGGGTATTATGCTTAGCTAAATAAGTCAATCAGAGAAAGACAACTATCATATGATCTCCCTGATATAAGGAAGTGGAGATGCAATGAGGGGGGCGGTTTGGGAGGCAGGAAAAGAATAAATGAAACAAGATGGGATCAGGAGGGAGACAAACAATAAGAGACTCTTAATCTCACAAAACAAACTGAGGGGGGGCATGAGGAGGGTTGTAGGGAGAGGGTGATGGGGTTATGGAGATTGGGGAGGGTATGTGCTATGGTGAGTGCTGTGAAGTGTGTAAACCTGGCGATTCACGGACCTGTACCCCTGGGGCTAATAATACATTACATGTTTATAAAAAAAATTTTTTTTAATTTTAAAAAAAGATACCATTTCTCAATAAGCATACTCTCTTAAGACTGAATTCCTGTGTCTTTTGATGGAAAATTATCTGCCACAAGAATTAGATCCCCTGTCAAAGAAGGAAAATTTCCATAAAGGAGAATTTCCATAAAAAAATACTTACATTTTGGGAAAAAAAAATAACTGCCTACTCTGTCTACCCCTGTGTGAGGGTGGGAGACATAAAGATGAATAAAAAATATATCCTGCCTTCCAAAAACTGACATTTTTATATTTTTAAAAAATCAACATATTATAAGCATAAAAGCAAAAGTGCCAAGATAAAATTATATGGGTTCAGAAGCGGGTTCTTAATAAATATATTGTGAATGAGTAAATGACCACTTTCTAGAGGAGGTGGCATTTGAAATGACATTTGAAAATGGGTAGAATGTGAACATGCAGACACTGGAGAAGAACTTTAAATCAGAGAGACTAACATCGGTACAGACAGGTGGGAAAGCACAGAGAATAAGAACTATAGCTACTATTTGTGCCTACCATTCATTCAGCACTTTATGAATATTACCTAATTCCACCCTCATAGTGATATTGTTATTATCCTGATTTTACAGAAGATAATAAAAGCTAAGATGTATCAATTAATTATTGTGTACCAGGCATTGCTCTTAGGACTTGTATGCATATATGGTCCCATTTAATCTTCTTAACAAACATGTAATATGAATAATATGATTGTCCCCATTTTCTAGTAAAGATAATTTGGATCAGAGAAATGGAATATCTTGCCCAAAGTCATGCAGCAAGTAATGATGAGGTCTGGTTTCAACTCCAGGTAAGTTCAGTTCCAGAGTCTTTGCTCTAAATTTTTGTTATACTCCTTCTCTAGGCAATAACAAGTTCAGTTCGGTCTGAACAAAGGGCACAACAAGAAGAGCAGTCAAAAATAAAGTTAAAAAAATGTAAAACAGGGCTTAAATGTTTGGCTGGTTTGCTTTTATTCTGTGGACAAAAAGAAGATATTGAAGCCTATCTGTTTGGTTCTGGTTTTCAAAAAACCATTCAAGCCAAGAATGCTTATTACCTTTTATTCTAGATGTTAAAAGCTCAGAACTGCACTTCTTCATACTTGCTTTTTCCAGGTGTGGGAAAGGTAGACTCTCTGATAAATAACCTCCGACCAACTCCACCTAGTGATCAGTAAGAAAGGGCAGAGGAGCATGGCCAGTAAACAACTCCTTCAAAGACTAAGGGAAAAGGATCCAAAGCTCACCAGCCAAATCCCAGACACAAATGGGTCTCATTTGGTCCACAACTTATTTTATTTTTTTGTTGTTTTGTTTTGTTTTTAAGATTTTATTTATTTATTTGTCAGAGAGAGGGGCTGGGGGAGCAGCAGGCAGAGGGAGAAGCAGGCTTCCTGCTGAGCAAGGACCAGGATGCAGGACTCAATCCCTGGATCCTGGGATCATGACCTGAGCTGAAGGCAGATACTTAACGACTGAGTCACCCAGGCATCCCTGATCCACACCTTATTTTAAATGTTGGAAATTTTCACATAAAAATTTGAATTTGAGGCTGCTCTTAAAAATTCAGCACATCTCACAATGCCATACTACATGACACTGTTTAGCTGGAATGGAGCAGAGAATGCATGCTTTATATAAGTCATGCTCTCCAGCTTGCCACAGTCTCTACAACTCTCTATGCTTTTTTTTTTTAACAAATTTATTTTTAAAGATTTTATTTATTTGTTTGACAGAGATCACAAGTAGGCAGAGAGGCAGGCAGAGAGAGAGGGGGAAGCAGGCTCCCTGCTAAGCAGAGAGCCCAATGTGGGGCTCGATCCCAGGACCCTGGGATCATGACCGGAGCCTAAGACAGAGGCTTTAACCCACTGAGCCACTCAGGCGCCCCTCTCTATGCATGTTTATGCATCTCTTCTTTTATTGATTTAAATCTTTATGATGAATTATAAAATATTTCAAATAAACAAAAAATACCACACAAAATAAGGAAGATGTCTACCCGACCCACCATTTGATTTAACACACTTTGTCATATTTTCAGAAAACAAATTTTTCTGTTTTAAAGAAATAAAATATCATGGAATTTTTAAATATTTCTGGTGGGAGTGAAAACTGCTATAAATACTTTGGAAAGAAATCTGGCCTACCTAATAAAGTGAAAGATCTTCAGACATAGCCATAACTAGAGATATCCACCATAGAAAAACTCTCATATGTATGCATGAGCCACATGACTTCCTATTCTTTTACAATCAGCCCACTTTACTCATTTATATTATCTGCCTGGCCTATAGGTATCTACAACATCTAGATATAGATTGTGAGGAGAGGGAATTTATTTTTTATTAAATTCACTAGAAAAATCTTATCTCTTGAAATAGACATTCCAGGAGTTGAGCCCAAGGAAATGGGATTTGGAATTATTTCCTACATGGCTAGCATGAAAAAAGAGTCCTAATATAAACGGTCCTGAAGCAGCAGAATCTATATGCTTTTAATGAGTTTTTGGTGGTAGACCCACAAACATTTTATGTTTAAAAAATTTAGTGGTCAAATAAATTTGTAAAAATAAAAAAACCACTGAGTTAGACAAACCAATTAATTTTTTTTCCTGCAGGACTTAGCAGAGCCTCTATGTGAAAATGTGCATTGTGACTCTTCTAGAGAGAGATATACCATGCAACTTTTCTCCATGGAACACACTCTGGGAAACAGGTTACTAGATCTTTATTTTGACTTTTAAGACTTGATAAAGTATAAGCCAAACTTTGTGTATAGAATAACCACATATTTTGGGAGCGTGATCTGTCCACATGGTTTTTACAGAATAACAATGATCTCTTCTGTTAGTTTTCTATTGCTTCCAAGACAAATTACCACTAAGAGTGTCTTAAAACACCATCCATTTATTATCTCACAGTTTTGATGGGTTAGATGTCAAGGTACAGTGCAACTCAACTGGTTCTGTACTTAGAATTCCACAGGCCAAAGTCAAGCCTTTCAATCCTTTCCAGAGTCTCTGGACATAAATCCTTTTTCAAGTTTATTTAGGTTATTGGCAGAATTCAGTTCCATGGAATCCCCACTTCCTTCTTTCAAGCTGTCAGCAGGTTACATTGAATAATAAATTTCCTTAATTGCCCACTAGTGTGTGGTCCTAAGATCAGCATCATCAGGGTTACTTGGGAACTTATAGAAATGAAAATTCTCAGCCCATTTTCTAGACCTACTGAATCAGAAACTCATGGGAACAGGATGGGACCTAGCAGTCTGCATTTTAATGGTTGAAACCACTAATCTAGGATCACAGACTAACTTCATACATGATATAGCTTTAAAATGTATTTTTATAAGTGTTATGGGCTCAAAATCCATCTGTTCAAACCCTAACCCCAGTACCTCAGAAGGTGACTGTATTCGGAGGTAGGGCCTATAAAGAAGTGATTACATTAAAATGAGAGTTAGGCTGGGCCCTGATCCAACCTGACTGGTGTCCTCCAAAGAAAAGAAAGAGACACCAATGATGCCCACACATGGAGGAAAAGCCACGTGAGGAAACAGCAAGAAGGTGTTTCCCGCAAGCTGAAAAGAAAGACCACAAGAGAAACCAAACCTGCCATCACCTTAATCTTGGATGTTCAGCCTCCAGAAACTGAGAAAATAAATTTCTGTTGTAGAAGCCTCCCAATATGTCAGACTTTCGTTATGGCAGCCCTAACAGACTAATATATTAACTAAAGTATATATTATTTTGAATTATCCATATCAATTCTCTAGTGCATTATTTGGATGATTTTTGCCCTGATCTATCCTATTCTGGCTTCTCATCTTCATTTGGCCTAGACCCTTTTTCCACACAGGCCAAACTAACAGTTCTCTTGACAATACCCAACTCTACCCTGCCCCTCAGTGCCTTCCCGGTCCCATTTTGCAGACAAATGTACAGCCATAGATCCTTGAACCTGGCACCTTCTCTGCTCCTCTGTCACTGTACTGCTCATAATGAATTAGAAATATTAGTCAGTCTCTGGATCTCTCCACTATGGGCCCCTTGAGACAGACACTCTGTTCTCTGCGTGACCTGCATTATCTGTGTGTTGAGTGGGAAAACACAATCTGTATTTGAAAGCAAAAATTTGATGTACCAAAAGGAAGGCTAATGAAAACTTTCCAGAATATGGGAAATACTACAGATGTACCAAAAGTAAAGCTAATGAAACCTTTCAAGAATATGGGAAATAATACAGAAAACTTTATGTTAACAGAGAACATGTATATCAGTTCAGGGACTTCTCAAATCAAACTTCATTTTGAACCATGCAAATAACTGAACATCTGCATTGCTGAGGAACAGAGCCGACAAATTTATTGACATGAACTGAACAGCTAAGCTTGTAAGGTTAGCACACACTGTGAATTCCATGAAAAAGTTTACACTTCAATGCTACTGAAATGTCAAAGATAACTGAACAACTTACTCTGGTTTCTTTTAAGCTCCATTTTTTTAAGTTAATATTAGTTCTAAATTCCAAAATGAAAGGACAAATACCCACAAAATTAAGAGGAAGATGAGCAAAATAAATGATTCCTTTAAAAGATGAAATTATAAAATGAGGCTTACTAAAAGGTCATGAGATTATTTAATGGAATGTAAGTCTGGAACAGCCTTGGAGGAAGGGATTTTAACTGTTCTCTCTTCAAAAATGAGACGATCTTAGCTCCTGGAAATCCCTTCTAGATTTCACTGCTTAAAAAGAAAAAAAAAATTTTTTTCAGACTCATTTAGGTATGTATGTAGGTTGGCAGGGAAGAAACTTAGTTTATTACTTACTTTAAGCTGCAGTCATCCTACTGTTGGCTTCTGGGGAGATATGAATAAAACATTTTTTATATGGAAAAGAAAACTATTTTCTTTATAGTCAGTTGCCTTGAACCCAGTACCTGACAACTGGATGTACACTGACGTGAACTTAAAAAACTATTGTTGACAAAAAGAATAGCAAGCTTTTATCATAGTATTTGCTATCTAGAAGGTTGCTCATGCACCAAACCTACAAAGGCACCGGGAAGAGTGTTAGGTTCTGCACCTCCAGGACTAAGGAAGAACTATGGCCTGTGGGGGAGGCGAGGATTTGGCATGAGCTGTCCAGGTAGAAGTCACCAGGAGCCCCTCTGCTCCCAGGCTCATCCTCCTCCCCTGGGCAGAAGGCTTCTCGCAGCCTCTCAACGAATTCAGGCTCCTCGGGAAGCCAGTGAAGGGGAGATCCACCTCACTAACAGCCATGCCCAGAGGCCTCTGGAAATCACCAAAGGGTCAGAATTCCTCAGGCTGGAAGTTCAGAATTCACCAAAGGGTTAGAATTCCTCCTGCCACCGATTCCTCCTGGGTGGCAGATGGACTCATGGGGTGTGACTCAGGGTTCCCCAATTTGAGGGCTCGAGGGACAGGCCCCTGGGGAAGGAACACTGAAAATACAACTGAGGGTTAGGCCCAGTGCCTAGGGGCATAGCAGGCCCAAACTGCCAGCGCTGGGGATGTCCCAATTCTAATATAGATTTTCCTTGGATACAGTTATCAAGCCCAATGACAGGGTATTTGAACAGGGTGGGGCAAGAATGGTGGTTGACTCTGATAGCTTGGCCCTCCAGCCAAGAACTGATCTGAAGCTGATTTCGAGTGTTGAAGAATCCTCAAGCACAGAAAGGCTTCCCCTACAGATATCCTTCTCTAACTTTGTTTTTTTTTTTTGGTTTTTTTTTTTGTTTTTTTTTAATTTTTTATTTATTTATTTTTTTACTTTATTTAAGCTTTATTTAAACATATGATGTAACCCCACCACCCTCACCCAACCCCTCTTCCCCCCACCCCCCTCAGTTTGTTTTATGACATTAAGAGTCTCTTTTGGTTTTTCTCCCTCCCGATCCCATCTTCTTTCATTTTTACTTTTCCTACCACCTTAACTCCCACCCCCGTTGCATCTCCACTTCCTCGTATCAGGGAGATCATGTGGTAGTTGTCTTTCTCCAGTTGACTTATTTCGCTAAGCATAATACGCTCTAGTTCCATCCATGTCGTCGCAAATGGTAAGATTTCATTTCTTTTGATGGCTGCATAGTATTCCATCGTATATATATACCACATCTTCTTTATCCATTCATCTGTTGATGGACATCTAGGTTCTTTCCATAACTTGGCTATCAAACTTTGATGTAATGACCGATGACCCAGAGACTGCCACCACTCGTACCAATTTGAGGAACCTAGGATTAGTAGACTTCTAAAGGTTTCCTTCTAATCATGTCCTCCTCTCAATTTTATTTCCCTCAGTCCAGGAATGTTGTGCTTTGTCATTATTATTTTCAGAATATGAAGCTTTTACTCTTGATTTATTTTTACTCACACATTTCTAAGGCCATGCCCCCAGATGCCGTGATCTAAGATCTACTAACTTGTTGAAACCTACCCAGTATAATCAGTAGAGCTCTAAGGTTCCAAAATTTGGAGTGAACTTCTCTGGCCTTCAGACTTGCTTGTACCTAGGTGTATAGCTATGTATAAAAGCTTCATTTTGAAGAAAGTCCTTATTTTCTTGTGTTCTGGATCAGGATTACAGATTGGTGGCTTAAACACTGGTTACTAGGCTAGAAAGGATGAGAAAGGCAAAGGGAAGTTTCTCTTTTTCATCTTGTTCTTCCTGACTATACTAGTTGACACTCCTTTTTCTTCCTTTTCCTTTTCTTTTTTTTTTTTTTTTTTTTTTTTTTTTTTTTTTTGTCCCCACATCCTTATTTTCTGTGCAGCCCATTTTCTACTTCCCATTTGTTAGGGTAGATACATTTTCTACTCCTACTTGCCAGTCTGCTAGATTCCCAAAACCAGTAGCCCATCACCCAGAAAACTTGGATCTAACCCCCACTGATAACCTGAATTATTTGAAAAACAGGCCCTGTGCTCCATACTCACACAGACATTTCAAGATTTTGTGATCATTCAGTGACTGAGTCTTTTTAGGCTATGTTGCCTCACTCACTTTATGGTATAAATGTCTTTGGTCTCATGCATAAGAGGGAGTGGTCCCTTTGTTGATATAGATAACAGATAGGGATTTTCTTTCAGGTTGGATTATCAGATAAAATGCAGGATTTCTAGTTAAATTTGAATTTCAAATAAGCAGCAAATAATTTTTAGTAAAAAAAGAAGTTGTTGATGGGCACTTAATAATTAAATTAAAGATGCTATCTTTACATTTCCAGAGTTTCTTTCATTCACTCACTCATCTATTTTATTCATCAAAGCAAAAAAAATTACTATAAACCTACTATGCACCAGCCTCTGAGCAGCTGCTGCAATCCAGAAGCCCCAGGGGTTTACCCAAACAGGTAAATAAACAGCTGACAGTCTTATGTGACCAGGACCTTGACATCAGGCATGGACCAAATGTTATGGAAGCATGCGACAATGAAGCATTCATAAAAGTAGAACTCGCATATGGATGTAAAGAACATTTCTGACCCCCAGGGCTTCCACCTGGGGTAGAGACTACACTGGAAGCACTTCAGAGTTAAGAACAAAAAGAAGTGCCTTCTAAATCCAAAGAAAACGAAACTAACTACCTCCTCCATACAGTTTTCAAGGTATTAACATACCAAAGCATTATTATGGCAAAACACAGCCCCTTCTCCTACCTGTACAGAGTTTTGAGTTGTCAGTGATTGACCACCCACCTCCATCTCCCTTCCTTTGGGGATGGATTTTCTTGTCTCCCATCCCCAAGCTTCAAAGCCACAAGCCTGCAAACAGACCTCATTCTGTCAGAACATGGGGAAATTTCAGATGTGAAGCTAAAACCCAGAGTGCCCTGAGTAGTCTGCAAAGGTATTCTATAATTCCACTGCTTAGCCTACATGGATATCTAAGTCCTCCTGAAGGCAAGCAGGGCTTCAGCCATCTGTTAGCATCCTATGAGGGTTACCCAGTGCAGTGAAGTAGGGAGACTCTAGTTACAAAAAGTAGTTACAGCTGGAAAAAAAAAAAAAAATCACCCATACTGGAGGAGATGTCAATGCAGATTCCCCACAAGAACTAACAAATATGCTAATGAGAGAGCCAACATTTACATGCCAGAGGCATAGAGGGAGCCAGCAGACAGCTGGTGTTAGTAGAGAAACAATAATGCCCAAAGGAAGAGGGGATCACAATTGCTGTCACCAGTCTGGTCATTCATAAAAGCAGACATTAACAAACACACACACACCTACAGCTTCAGCTGTATGTGAACATAGTGACCTGGGAAGAGAGAAGGGGCCAAACCAGTATTCAGAATTCAGAAACCAGTATTCCTTTGGTCAATGGGACTCTGTAGCTTTGTGGGAGTCCTGCCCAAATCCTGGTGAAGTGTCTTTGAAATGGACACTCACAATATCCTAAGTTTATTGAAATGAAACTGCTGTAAACCAGAAATGAGTGACAAGGGGAGGAGGGGCCTGAGATAGAAAAGCAAATATGAAAAATATTCCACACTTGAACATCACTATTGAAACTGTTAGGTCATATCTACAATAATCATAATTTTCACATTTGAGTTTTCAAAGAAATTTAACACATTTTTATTTCATCATCTAATCTATGGTGTAGGAAGAGCAATTGAGCTCATCTCTATTTGACTGATGTGAAGACTGAAATTTGCCATTGTCACACTGATAATATATTGCAGAAGTGAAATTAGAACCTAGTTTCACTTTAAATGGGTAACATTTTAAATGGGCGAACTGGCTTTAAATCTGTAATACCGATCTCATGGCCTGGAATTTCTAAAAAATTGAAACCAGCAGTATTTGTAAAGATACCCCACCACTTTAAGTAATGGACTCCACCTATAAGGTTTACCCATCCACTGCTGCCTATGTGCTTATTAATAATATTTCATGCCCTATACAATAGTGGGAAGCCATGTTTATATATTAGAAAATGGCACAAAACATGCTGATTAACTGTGACAGAAGCTGACCAGAGGCAAATTATCTCTCAGAAGATAAGATTATTAAATCCCATCATCTCTGCAAATTAGCATGATTTTAAAATTTCAGACACTAACCAAAGAAATTACAATAATTTCCCAAGTTTGAATTTATCTCCTCTGAGAAAGAAAGTGGTTGAAACTACTTCTAAGAAGGTCCTTCAGGAACCCTGAAGCTTAGCAAGTATATCTCCTCCTTCAAGGTCACGGCAAAATACTCACTCCACTAATAAGTATTTTAACTTTACATTTTAAAAGTTACCTCAATTTCACCTGACTCAGAATGAATATTCTGAGACTTTTTATATGTTAAGAGCTTTACAATCATTTGTTAATCTGTGAAGAATAAATTTGTAATCTTATTATCTCAATCAAATATATTTGTCATAAAGTCATTTATGACCGCAAACAGCTGAAATATGGCAAGACCCCTATTTGTATAGTTGGTAAGAATGACAAAAATATTCTCAGAAATACTCAGAAGACTTCTCCTCATATCTCATTGGTTCAGACAATGTCATCTCCTCATACCCAAGCCAAACACTGGCAAAGACAATGGAGTTACCATTAAACTGATCAACACCAACCAAATTTCATTCCAGAGTAAGGGTTAGCCTCTCTCACTCAATTTTATCACAATATTCCTAAAATTCTGAGTTACTAGCTGGAAGGCTGGACTTTGACCTGACTTACCTAGTTCCTTAGGCAGGAACCACTACACCCTCATTAGCATCTGAAGCATGAATTAATTAATGACTAGGTAGCTATTTCAAACAGTTCTGGAAGAGATTTGGGGAGAGGGTAATATTTAAACTAACTTCTGAATGATAAGATAGAGCCATTGCTATGTATGGATCAGGGGATGATCATTTCAGGTACAGCACTGTTTTGCAAAGGGCCTAAAGGAGGAGGAGGATTAGCATGTAAAAATGAAACGGAAAAATCCATTTAATTAAAAAGCAGTGAGAAGGTAATAAAATGGTGTGAGTTATATTTGGTGAGGGAGACCATTCCTGAATATGGAAACCAGGGTAAGGAATTAGTGTTTTATTCTAGTAGCAATGAAAAACTACAGGAGGATTTTCTTTTGTTTGTTTTGTTTTGGTTTTGTTCCAGTATGTCAAGATTCATTGTTTATGCACCACACCCAGTGCTCCATGCAATACGTGCCCTCCTTAATACCTACCACCAGGATCACCCAAGCCCCCACCCCTCCAAAACCCTCAGCTTGTTTCTCAGAGTCCTCAGTCTCTCATGGTTTGTCTCCCCCTCTGATTTCCCCCCACTTACTTCTCTTCCCCATCTTCCAACATCCTCCATGTTATTCCTTATGCTTCACAAGTAAGTGAAACCATATGATACTTGACTCTCTCTGCTTAACTTATTTCACTCAGCATAATCTCTTCCAGTCCTGTCCATGTTGATACAAAAGTTGGGTATTCATCCTTTCTGATGGAGGCATAATACCCCATTGTATATATGGACCATATCTTCTTTATCCATTCGTCCATTGAGGGGCATCTTGGTTCTTTCCACAGTTTGGCGACTGTGGGCATTGTTGCTATGAACATTGGGGTACAGATGTCTCTTCTTTTCACTACATCTGTATCTTTGGGGTAAATACCCAGTAGTGCAATTGCAGGGTCAGAGGGTAGCTCTATTTTTAATTTCTTAAGGAATCTCCACACTGTTTTCCAAAGTGGCTGCACCAACTTGCATTCCCACCAACAGTGTAAGAGGGTTCCCCTTTCTCCACATCTTCTCCAACACTTGTTGTTTCTTGTCTTGTTAATATTGGCCATTCTAACTGGTGTAAATTATCTCAATGTGGTGTTGATTTGAATCTACCTGATGGCTAATGATGATGA
This sequence comes from Taxidea taxus jeffersonii, assembly GCA_003697995.1. NCBI lineage: Eukaryota > Metazoa > Chordata > Mammalia > Carnivora > Mustelidae > Taxidea > Taxidea taxus. The sequence goes on from RCUC01163884.1 coordinate 58,231, forward strand.
ACATTTTTTCATGTGTCTGTTAGCCATTTGTATGTCTTCTTTGGAGAAGTGTGTGTTTATGTCTTCTGCCCATTTTTTGACATGATTATCTGTTTTGTGTGTGTGTTGAGTTTGAGTTCTTTATAGATCTTGGATATCAGCCCTTTGTTTGTAGTTTCATTTGCAAATATCTTCTCCCATTTTGTGGGTTGCCTCTTTGTTTTGTTGACTGTTTCCTTTGCTGTACAGAAGCTTTTGATCTTGATAAAGTCCCAAAAGTTCATTTTCACTTTTGTTCCCTTTGCCTTTGGAAACATGTCTTGAAAGAAGTTGCTGTGGCTGATGTCAAAGAGGTTACATCCTATGTTTTCCTCCAGGATATTTTGATAGATTCCTGCCTCACGTTGAGACACCATGGTATTGGCACAAAAACAGACACATAGACCAGTGGAACAGAGTACAGAGTCCAGATATGGACCCACAACTCTATGGTCAAATAATCTTCAACAAAGCAAGAAAAAGTATCCAGTGGAAAAAAGAGAGTCTATTCAATAAATGGTGCTGGGAAAACTGGACAGCTATGTATAGAAGAATGAAACTCAACCATTCTCTTACACCATATAGGAGGATTTTCATTGGAAAAGAATATAGTAGGTTTATGTTTTTAAAAAATATATGACTATGGACAGTAAGGGGTTCAGGGTGGAAGAGGAAAGACAAGTTAGAAGAGTATTACAGTAGTCTGGGCAGGAGATGATGGTACAATATGCAGTAGCATGCAGTAGCACAAATGGAGAGAATGGGATTGACTCGGGATATATGCAAGGTAAAATAGGCAAGAAAGTCTTAAAGAATGGACATGAAGGTAGAGGTCAGAAAAATCTAAGATAACTCCTAGATTTTTGGCTTAAGCAAGTTGGTGGTTGCTGGGGCCATTTACTGACATAAAGAAGCTTAGGAGAAGAGCAGTACTGGTAGATGGATTGAGGAGGTGGGGAATCAAGAGGGTTTGGTTTTGTCCTGCTTAGTTCACTATCTTTCTAAATAACCAGGCTGATAAGTCAAGCAGGCAGTTGAATACATGAATTTAAGGATCCAGCAAAACATAAGCATCAAAAATCTAGCTGTGGTAGTCATGAGGATTCCAAATTGGACAGGTATCATTTGTGGTCTATACATGAGATATAAAAGAAATTAAGATTTCAGATATCCTATATAGTAAAAACACTGAAAGACTTACTTTTGAATGAGTACTCTCACATTTGTTTTCTGTCTAATTTTTTTACTCATTATCCAGGAAACCACTATAAAACATGATGTCATGATTGGAGTTTTTCTTAAAAAAGAACAATTCTAGCAAATAATAAGACCACTCTAGTCTGGCTTTATAAAATCTGTGAGTAAAGAGATTTGTCTATAACAAAATCACTGGCAATAATTCCTTTGTTAAATACAAAGTGTGAGGAGTGTATCACATGAATAACAATTAAATTTGTGTAATATTTCATATGCCCTAAATTTAGAAATTTCAACTTTAGAGAAGAAATTATAATCCAGAATCTTTTTTTTTTTCTTTGCATATACCAAAGGGCTGTTTATAAGATTTACTTAGTGCTTTACTCTGACATGTTCAAGAGGCTCTATAGTAAATGTTAAATTGGGGAACAACGAGTAAATGACAATGTGAGAACAAGAAAAGAGAAGATAAATAAAAGACACAGAAGAGTGATTTATGGAACAAGTGAAGGTAGAAAGAGTAAGTAATAGCAAAATTAAATTCTAGGCGAAAGGTAAAAGGCCTATCAAAACACTTGTACTATAGTGTATCTGGGCAGAAGGGGAATGGGCCAAGGAGTGGGGTGGGGTATTGATGGATTTTTCAAGATTTTGTGCACTATCTCAACATTTTATCACAACTCTCCCTCTTCCCCCTACCCTCATACACACACACATACACACACACATTCCCCTAATATCACCTCTATGGTTAAGTTAGTGTTGATAATTAAATTCTAAGATTCAAATTATTAGCTGCTCCTTGTTTTTAGCAATTTCTCAAAGTAGTTAAGCTTTTAAAAAAAAACTTGAAGTACACTTCATGTACCTTTCCATGGCCTGAAACCAAAAAAAATTCAACAGCAACCCAAAAGTACAGGTAACTTGTACCTATGTTTAAAAAACTGTAAAGGATTGATCTTTCTGTGCTAAAGAGTTTCTCATTATTGGAGATCTTCTGTTATAACCACCCATGCTTACAATTGCATCAAATGCATGCCCAAAGTCAATAACTGGTTTGATGTAGCAAAGACAAACCATAATAGGGTTTAGGTCACTGTCTATCTAAATACGCTCGTAGTTGTTTTTCCATGTGCACATATCATATTAATCAAAAGTGGTAAGAACTTAGATGGTTGATTGAAAGAAAAAAAGAAAGGAAGAAGAAAAAAAAACTGTTTGCCCTTGGCTTAAGACCTTCCAGCTCTAATGACTAATTTGTAGACAGAAGTTGTTTTGCTATAGATGATTACATTTTTCACAGGTAGACAAGACAGTCATCTAAGAAGCTCATTCTTTGCAGACTGTTTTTCAAAATGCTTTCCATGTAAATCATGGCTATATGAGAATAAGATAAAGTGAAGCTGGGGAAGCTATTGCACCTAGTAAAATGTCTTGTCTCTTAGTATAAGGTGCAGATATTTTCCATTAATTTAGTTACAGAAAGTTACAATATCTATACATTCCATAGATAAAGAGGATTTTGTTTTTAAATTCTATTTTCCAAACAGCCTAATAAAGTCTTTTTTTCTCTCTAAATTTATTTCATTTGGGTTGATCTATTCTGATTACTGTATTGATACATTCTTGATATATCAAAGACCTAGTATATTTTTCCTTTAGCTATTTGATTATAATTAATATTTTTGTTACAATTTGTTCCATATTCTATAAAAAAGAATTGTATTACTTCTTCAAGAGTAAAACTGAATAGTTAATTGTTTCATTGACCTTTATTAACTGCTCATTTTCCTCCTTAATTAGATTACTATTCATAGATGGCCTTAAGTGCATTGTTTGAAGAATTTTCAATGGTAAGAAAGGTTTAAACTGCCTAAAGAGGGGCGCCTGGGTGGCTCAGTGGGTTAAAGCCTCTACCTTCGGCTCAGGTCATGATCTCAGGGTCCTGAGATCGAGTCCCGTATCGGGCTCTCTGCTCAGCGGGGAGCCTGCTTCCTCCTCTCTCTCTGCCTGCCTCTCTGCCTGCTTGTGATCTCTCTCTCTGTGTCAAATAAATAAATAAAATCTTTTTTAAAATAAATAAATAAATAAAATAAACTGCCTAAAGAAAATAAAAATGCATTTCTATGATTGCAGAAGCTCATGAAATATGTGATTATTTCTGTGATTGCAGAAGCTCATGAAATATGATTATCTGATGTAAATGTTTGTTACACACAAAAAGCTAAACAAAATAATATATTGACTTAACTACTGTTTCCTTCCATGTTCAGTGTTTCCAATTGTTCACACTAATTTTTAGCGGGTGTGGACAAATGATCCTGCAATTCTAACCTACAGAAGGAAAAAGACGCACCCACAATCCTATGGTGTCTTTTTACTATTGTAAATAAGGAGAAATAACTAGCTAACTGACATATCCAGTCAAATTAAGCCATTTTGTCATTGATTTTCCAATTCTAAGTGTGCAGAATTTACACGTTCTTACTTTCATTCTGACTAGATATTAGTTGTCAGTTTCAATGAAGTTTTTACGATGTTTGCTCTTTGACAACTTAATTCTTCAGATTAGATTTTTCTCCTTAGATGGTTAGAAGCTCATTTGCTTTGTTTTACCAAGAAACCTCTGCTAATAGAGAAACGGGAAGAATGGATCAGAAAATTCAATGAAAATTTTGTCCCAAAATATGAGGAAATGCTAGCCTGAAACCACTGTGCAAAATAATGGAGTTGTTTCAGTTCTGTTGTTATTCTTATTCTAAGTAAGAATTACATGACAATTTTACAATATTCAAATATAATAAAATCTCATCTGAATCATATCATGGTACAAAAAAAACAAATAAAAATAATTATATGATGAGATTTAAGTATAAAATAAATTTTAGTATTTTTCTTTAAGAGAAAGCACTCAGATTTGTTACTATCTCCGACACCATAAAAAAGGGTCAAATTCCAATAAACAACAGAAACAATTAGGAAAAATTCAAAAAAATTTTGCCAGTATTCATACTATCTTTCTGGCCTAAGATATTCTCCATTCTTCTCTCTGCATGTTGTGGGTTCTACGGTGTCCCCCACCTCCACCCACCCCACCCTCCACACCCCCACAAAAAAAAAAAAAAAAAGATACATTCAAATTCTTACCCCCCGTGCTTGTGAATTTGACCTTATTTGGAAATAAGTTCTTTGTGGATGTAATCAGGTTAAGATGTGGTCATATTAGATGAGGTGTACCCTAATCCAGCATACTGGTTAGGATCAGGGTACACCTGATCCAGTATGATCAGTGTACTTATAAGAAGAAAAGATGACACACTCACAGGGAAACAGGCCATATGAAGACAGAGGCAGAGACTGGAGTTTATAAGCTATAAGCTCGGAATGCCAGAATCTCTGGGAGCCACTGGAAGCTAGGAGAGAGGGATGCAACAGATTCTCCTTTGGATTCCCCACCGTATCAACCCTGCTGACATTGTGATTTAGGCCTTCTGGCCTTCCAAACTACAAGTGAATTAAGTTTCTGTTGTTTTAGCCCACCCCATTTGTGGTACTTTGATATCACAGACCCAGGAGATGAATACATCCTATGTCTGTATTTCAGTGAAGACACAGTTCAAATGCCAGTTCCTCCAAAGCACATTCAACGAGTCCAGTTTACACTCACCTTTTCTTTCTGTGAATTACCAAGGCACTACAGCATACAGGTTAAGAATATGTCTCCCCAGATAAGTCACACACTGCTTGTTGCTCAAGAAGAGTGTTTTCTTCTTCTGAATTACATACATGCCCCTAGGAATAGCCTGATTCTAGCCTCATCTGAACACCTAGGAGTGAACTGCACACACAATATGAATTAGCAAATATAGTTGACCCTTACACAACATGGGTTTGATCTATGCAGGTCCATTTATACACAGATTTTTTACAGTACTATAAATGTTTTATCTTTTCTTTACAATTTTCTTAATAACATTTTCTTTTCTCTAGCTTACTTTACTATAAGAATACAGTATATAACACATATAACATTCAAAATATGTGTTAACTGTTTATGTTGTTGATAAGACTTCTCAAGCGTAGGCTATTAGCAGTTCAATTTGGGAGGAGTCAAAAATAATATACAGACTTCTGACTGCATGGGCACTGGGGTTCCTAACCTCCACATTGTTCAAGGGGCAACTGTATTGTTCTTGTTGACTGAATGAGATGCATACCAACAGAGAAGTGATTGGGATAAATAAATATAAACTAATGAAATAAATCCGATTTTCCCCAAATAACTAAATATGTAGAAATTATAGTTATTTATTTGCTCAGCTAACAATCAATAATTCATTAAAGACCTCTTTAACCTATGTATGGACACTGAAGTTGAAACTTTGCATTAGCTTTATCTAAAGATTAACAGATTCTTTTGTTATGCATTCAAAACTACACAGACCACATACAAAGCAACTTACAAAGTTCTTAAACTTTTAACAGTTTTGGAAATCAACATAAAATAATAAAGAATAAAATTATTGAATGCCTACTCTTTCCCAGTCTATGTTCTAAATGTATAATTTAGTCCTCACAACACTCCAATGCAGAAGGTCTTACTATTACCCTCATTTCTTAAGATGAAGAAATTAAGGCACAAAGCAGTTAAAACTATTTTGCTTAAAATTTCAGAGTTACTGTGCAACAAAACCAATTGCAAAGAATACATTTGCACTCTAAATTGCCTGAGAGGGGCGCCTGGGTGGCTCAGTGGGTTAAACCTCTGCCTTTGGCTCAGGTCATGGTCTCAAGGTCCTGGGATCGAGCCCTGCATCGGGCTCTCTGCTTAGCACAGAGCCTGCTTCCCTTCCTCTCTCTCTGCCTGCCTCTCTGCCTTTGTGATCTCTCTCTATGTCAAATAAATACATAAAATCTTAAAAAAAAAAAAATTGCCTGAGAGTTGCATGTTTTCCTCTGGTTTTAATGAATTTCATATATATAGAAGCATGATTTATTTCATGGGAAAGTATTCAATAGAAAAATTAGAGATTGCTCATTAAACCTAAGTTACAGATAACAAAAAATGAACAGAAACAAAGATACTAAATACAATCAGGCACATAAATGAGAGGATTGAGTTTTTATGCTAATTGCTGTGCATATAATGACTGAAATGTGCTAGTATTTCTTGATGTCACATTTAAACTTCTCATAAACTTGGTGACTTAGTTCAAAGACATGTTAGAGTAATTAGAACTAAAGGAGAAATTTTTAACCTGTTTAGAAAGCCAGATTTTGTAAAACTCTGTATTCATATGCATTTATAATCACTATGTAAGTTATCTGTTCTTTAAAGCACATACATAATGCATAACATTTATTTTGGTTACTGTCTATATTTAAATTAAAAATATCAATAGTAAATGTGCATATAATATCTTGTAGTTTGAAAAGACCATCATATACATTATCTTATTTATTTATCAAAGGACTGGTAGTCCAGGAAGCTGGTTTGGTCACCAATCTATATATGTAGAAACTAAGATTCAGAGGTTAAACACCCTGTTCAAAGTCAAGGGTCTATCAGATATGTTTTAAGTCTTATGATGCCTCTTTCTATTAATTAAACTCACATTTTTAATTAGTTCAAACTTGGTATTTTCTTCCTTCTCTCTTCACAATTAAACCAGATTAGTGAGACATCACATAATATGCAGAAACGTGCATTTGCTTATAAACCCTGTAGAGCCCAACCACTTCGCATTTTTAAAAGAAAAAATGGGAGGTGCCTGGGTGGCTCAGTGGGTTAAAGCCTCTGCATTCGGCTCAGGTCATGATCCCAGAGTCCTGGGATTAAGCCCTGCATGGGGCTCTCTGTTCGGCAGGCAGCCTGCTTCCCTCTCTCTCTGCCTGCCTCTCTGCCTACTTGTGATTTCTGTCTGTCAAATAAATAAATAAAATCTTTAAAGAAAAAGAAAAGGAAAAACAGGTTTAGGAAGACAACAATTGAATTGTATGATCCTGAGATCAACAAAAAGCTCTATATTAGCTGTTAAAATGATCTCATTAAATAACAAATAATTAAGTTTAATTCAGATCTTTAATCACACTAAAAGGCACCATAAACTTGCACATGAGATTACTAAATCAAGATGAGGAATGAAATCCAATTTAGTCTTCATGCGTCATATCTAATAAAACTATTTACATTAGCTAAACTTTTCAGGAGTGGTTGCATTTTAAAGATGTTCTAGCTCTGTATTGAGAATTATATTTTCTGGTTGGAATTTTTCAGCTGTGGTACACTTAAGCTCTAAGTCACGCTTTCTGATTTCCTACTAGCTAGTTCTCTCAACAACCCCATACCAATTTGTTACCACAAAATGAGGAAGAGGGTTGAGAATGGGAAATATTAGCATACAGTATTCAGAAATAAACAAGACTAAACATTCTAAATATTTCTAAATATTTTACTTATAAATGTATAACATTTTATTTAAAGCCAGGCTACTAAAATTGTTTAAAAGTCCAATGGT
>ML110437.1:881-42128 GCA_003697995.1 Taxidea taxus jeffersonii
GGGGGGGCCGGGGGCGTGCGCCGCGGCGGTGGCCTCGGCGGCAGAGGTGGACGACTGTGTCCAGACGCAGCCCGGGACAGGGCGGGGCCGGCTTTAGGACCGTGGAGCCCCGGGCCCAGGAGAGGGCCGCAGGGTGGCCAGCCCCGGCCGCGACAGAGTCACACCCGCTCGGCTCGCACTCCGGAGGCCCCACTGGGCAGTGCTGCGGTTCAGGGCCAGAGTGGGCCCAGGATTCGCAGCCTTTCCCGACCCCTGGCAGACAAGACTTGTGGGTGCAGGTCACAGGCTCTCCCAAGAAGGGACTTTTCCAGGACAAGATAGGGCGCCATCCATCACGGTCGGCGGGTGTGGGGCAGGGCCCCTGCCGGACCCCAAGCTGGACAGCCGGAGGCCCCACCCCGAAGCACAGGATCTCTCGCCCCTCTTGCCCGAAGACATTCCAGAGTACAAAGTGACACGCATTTCCTGCCTGTGAAAGAACAGTACGATCCGGAAAGACACTGCGCTGGGGTATCAGGGAAGTGCAAATTAAGACACACACTACCTAGCAGTGGACGCTCCATCTCACTGGTGTGCGGAGTTCAAGGAAAAAACCAAAGGAAAAAAGACAACCCAGAAAACGTAACTCTACAGAACAAACCCATGGTCTCCAGAGGGGAGGTGGGGGATGAAGGGGACACCGGTCCTGGTGAGCCCGAGTAGTGCACAGAACTGCTGAGTCACTATACGGCTCTGCTAGCTATACTGGAACTAAAACGAAAAACTTAGTAAAAAAAGACATCCACCTATCAAAGTGTGCCTAACAAACATTTATGAAGACAAATCTAGTGTTGGGAGCAGGGTAGGGACGCCCTCATAGGCTCCTGGCAGCCGTGTAAATGGTACAAACTTTCAGAAGGCAAATTTGATCTGTTAATAGCTGTCAAAGTCTAGCGCATCCCTTCCCACCCAGCAAATAACTTTGTAGAGAGAAACTTTTTACTCTATATATTTCAATATTGCCTACGTTTTTACTCCAAATATATATTCATGTATTACTTGAGTAATTTAAAAATACATTTTATGAAAGAAATCCAGAGTTGTTGGCTTCTGTAAACACTTTCTTAAGCTTTGTAACTTTCCTGCATTAAAAATAAGAATCATCACCAAGGGTACCTGTGGGGTTCTTCCTTCTAGAAGTGATTAGCGGGCACAGCATCTACAATGAAAAGCGGGTCTGATTCTGTCTTCAGGAAGGGTGTGCAGGAGTGCTAAGGACAGACCCACTGGAGACAGCCTACGGGCCCTCACAGGGTTGGTGGTGAAGGTCTGGAAGGGGCCAAGCTGCTGAACAGGAGAAAGCCAGATCTGAAACAGCAGCCAGCTGCCTGGGAAGCAAGACCCTGTGGCCACAAACCCACAAATCCTCACCTTACATTCTCAGTAGGCCACAAGGATCAGCAGATACACAGTCACACATCCCTCCCCACCCCTTCCCAGACATCTCCGGACTCACCAAGCACAAACATTACAGAACCACGTGAAACCAGAGAACACTTACTAAAGAATCACCGGTGGGAATTAAAGTTAAGAACTCCTTCATCCCGGGATATGTAAGAATGTTAAAAATGTGTTTTTACACACACCTTTTCAAACCAGGTCACAAGCTCGGCCTTGGGGCTGGAAAGTCTTAAGAAATAGTGCATAGCCCGTGTGGTGGTGGGTATGACTCTCTGTCCTCCCAGTCCCACGGGGGACTGTGGAAACAAACACAGTCCAAGCACAAACACTGATAAAAGTCCAACATCATAGAGCAGAGGTTACAAGACAAAGCCAGGATCCAAACACAGCCCTTTCAAGGACGCTACCAACAAAACGTGGAAAGCCAACTCAGAATGCTTCAACAAATAACACAGATCCTTTCATTCATGTGAGAGGGGCTGGGGCCTGTGCTCAGACCGCCGGCTTCCTTTCAGTTTGCTCAGTGCACGTTCCTGTGCTTTCAAAATCTTCATTGTAAGTTCAGCTGTGACCCCCTGCAAATCCAGGAAGAGGGCCAGACTTCCTAAATCAAAAGGCTGAATCTCAGAATATTTTAAACAGCATTTATGTTATTTCTGGGAGAGCACAGCACAGCACGGAAGGGGGTCTAGGATGGTAGGAGGTGGGAGGCCAGGAACCCAGAGCAAGCAGGCAGGAGGAGAGCAAGCAGGGGGTCATCCTCTGTGTGGAGTTTCAGGCCTTCCACCTGGGAAGCACTCCCCACGTGCTCGAGCAAGCTGACCTTGGGTCCTTTAGTCACTCATTTATGACTTTTATAAAATTTAGTGGTGCTATTAAACTTCACAAGTAGTGCACTTCACACCCCGGGGTCACAAAAAGACATTACACACAAGAGTTCATTTCTGAATCCAGAAAGACCTGATTGAAAGACACCTTCTGTCTTCCGAAGAAGCTGTTTTAGCCCGAATTTCCCTGATTTGCCGAGAGAGCCCCTGAAAATTCACTAGCAGAGACACTCTTCTTACTTATTAAAGGTCAGGTCTGCCATCCTGGTCTGAAGGCTCAATTTAGGGAGGTTTGATTCTGGAAAAATTAATTTTAAATGAGAGTGTGCTCTGGGGTACCACACAGAACTTACTTACCCCTTTTCTTTCTTTCTTCTTCCTTTCTTTCTAAGATTTTATTTATTTATTTGACAAAAAGAGAGAGGGAAAGAGGAAACACAAGCAAGGGCAGAGCGAGAGGAAGAAGCAGACTTCCTGCTGAGCAGAGAGCCCGATGCGGGGCTCCATCCCAGGACCCTGGGATCATGATCTGAGCCGAAGGCAGATGCTTAACCCACTGAGCAACCCACGTGCCCCCCCATAGAACTTTCTAAAACCAAAACTATTTGGAAACTGAAGGAATGGCCTCGGAGGGAGTGAGCTCCTCGGCCGGCTGCCCTGAGGATGGCCAGTCTTCTAGACTTGGAAATCATATTTTCCAGTGAGGTGGGCCATGTTTCCTGTCTCGGACCCTGTCCTCAAATGCCTGGGAGTCCCAGAGGCAGGTGTGTGCACCCGCCGAGCTCCCAGATCCTTCACAATGGCTTTGGAGTAAAGTAACATTCTGTACCCATCACTCCTTGCCTGGAGCTTCTCAAATACCCCCCGGCCCCCCTGCACATCCACTCCTCGCGTGGTGCTTGGTGCTGAGAACAAAATGTGTGCCCAATATCCTCCGGCTGTCAACTAATTCTCTCTGCTTCACAGTGCTGACAGACACGAAGCTGGAAACTGCGGCTTTCTGAGTGCTTACAGCATTCCAAAACTCACTAGTATTTTCTACACATGACCTCACCTAACGGAAGGAACACAGAATTTGATGTGTTTTTTGGTCCATATATTTATTTTCATTATATTGAGTGTTCCTCTTAAAAATGTTTATTAGCATATAATGTATTATTTGCTTCCAGGATACAGGTCTGGGACCTGATACCATAGCACATACCCTCCCCAATATCCATCACCCAGCCACCCCATCTTCCCACCCCCCTCACTCTAGCAACCCCCAGTTTGTTTCCTGAGATTAAGAGTCTCTTATGGTTTGTCTCCCTCTGCTTTCATCTTGTTTTATTTTCTCCTCTCTTCCCCTGTGATCCTTTGTCTTTCTTCTCAGATTCCTCATATCAGGGAGATCATAATTGCCTTTCTCTGGTTGATTATTTCGCTCAGCATAATACCCTCTAGTTCCATCCACATTGTTGCAAATGGCAAGATCTCGTTTCTTTTGATGGCTGCATAGTATACCGTTGTGCATATGAACCACATCTTCTTTATCCATTCATCTGTTGATGGACATCTAGGTTCTTTCCATAGTTTGGCTACTGTGGACATTGCTGCTATGAACATTCGGGTACACGTGCTCCTTTGGATCACTGCGTTTTTATCTTTAGGGTGAATACCCAGTAGTGTGATTGCTGGGTCGTAGGGTATCTCTATTTTCAACTTTTTGAGGAACCTCCATGCTGTTTTCCAGAGTGGTTGCACCAGCTTGCACTCCCACCAACAGTGTAGGAGGGTTCCCCTTTCTCCGCGTCCTCACCAACAGCTGTCGTTTCCTGACTGGTTCATTTTACCATTCTGACTGGTGTGAAGTGGGATCTCACTGTGGTTTTGATTTGTATTTCCCTAATGCCAAGTGATGTGGAGCACTTTTTCATGAGTCTGTTGGCCAGCTGGATGTCTTCTTTGCAGAAATGTCTGTTCATGTCCTCTGCCCATTTCTTGATTGGATTATTTGTACTTTAGGTGTTGAGTTTGATAAGTTCTTTATAGATTTTGGATACTAGCCCTTTATCTGATATGTCGTTTGCAAATATCTTCTCCCATTCTGTCAGTTGTCTTTTGGTTTTGTTTACTATTTCCTTTGCTGTGCAAAAGCTTTTGATCTTGGTGAAGTCCCAGTGGTTCATTTTGGCCCTTGCTTCCCTTGCCTTTGGTGATGTTCCTAGGAAGAAGTTGCTGTGGCTGAGGTCGAAGAGGTTGCTACCTGGTTCTCCTCAAGGATTTGGATGGATTCCTGTCTCACATTGAGGTCCTTCATCCATTTTGAGTCTATTTTCGTGTGTGGTGTAAGGAAATGGTCCAGTTTCATTTTTTTGCATGTGGCTGTCCAATTTTCCCAACACCACTTGTTGAAGAGAACATCTTTTTTCCATTGGACATTCTTTCCTGCTTCTCGAAAATTATTTGACCACAGAGTTGAGGGTCCATATCTGGTTTCTCTATTCTGTTTCATTGATCTGTGTGTCTGTTTTTGTGCCAGTACCGTACTGTCTTGACGATGACAGCTTTGTAATAGAGCTTGAAGTCAGGCAGCGTGATGCCCCAGTTTTGCTTTTTTTCCTTCAATATTCCTCTGGCTATTCGGATCTTTTCTGGTTTCATACAAATTTTAGGATTATTGGAACCCAGAATTTGAAGCACATTGACATGGATTACAAACTTAGGCTCTACTGACAAAAAACAAAACCTGAAAGTTTGCACCAAATCCTCATGCTGGTCACATTTGGGGAATGTGCTGGGGGACAAAGCAAGCTGTATGTCTGTGACAGAAGTTATTACGATACATACATGTACCTGAGATACTATGTCTCTACTACGAACTATGTATGCCGGATGTTCAAAAGTATTTGCTGTTTTGAATTTTTAAGAAATCTGCCCTATAAAATACAATCTGCTCGCAGGCGACTTACATCAAACTTGAAAGATTGATTTATTGTAGTTTATTTCATTTCTTCTTTTTCATGTAAAAGGCCCTACAATGGCCTCATCAACTATACCCACATATATGCATAATGATGACAAATAAATAAAAACTCACATTCCTGCCATCAAACATAATATACACCATAAATATCACAAACAGTCACATAGGTATGTGAACCTGGCTTTCTGTTTTGGTACTGTTCTACAGTTTTCAGATTAAAAACCCCCTTGGCCAATATAAATCACTTTGCCCGTTGACTTCCTCGGCCTGTGACCAGGGCCGGAGCCTCTGACCTCCCGCTCCCGGTGGGGCAGGAGCAGGAGAGCCCCACAGGCTAGGCGCTGAGGGGACGGGACGGGACAGCGAGGTTTGCCGGCAACGCGGGGACAGGACCTGTGTTTGCTGAGAGGCTTTCAGAGTTACTTTCCCTCTCTGAGCCTTGGACTTGGGTCTGTAACCTGGGCGTGCTCCTCTACCTCTGGCTTGTAAAGCTCCTGGGACCACTGCTTCTGGGTCTCGGAGGCAGATGGGTAAATGCACCTGCTTTTACGGCCCCGTGTCCGACTCGCTCATGAGCAAACCGACCGCACGTGAGGAGCCAGAGAGTCTGTCCTTGACCAACTGCCGCGTGGCTCCTGCAGGCTCTCGGCCTTCACCGCCTGACCTCTGGTGGGGCCCTGTAGGGCCTGCCTCACCCGGTCTCAGAAGGACCCCTGCCCTGCCCCATGTCTGGGCAGCGCGTTCCCCCCCCCATGAATCCCATTGCCCTGCCTTCAGCAAGAACCCTGTGAGGTGGGTCTGGCAGGACCCCAACCCCGAGGCCTCCTGTCCGTGACTTCCCTGCGTGCCCCCACCTGCTCTGGGGGTGCACACCCCGCTCCCCGCTGGCGTGCGGGCCTGGGCCCCACGCGGTGCTCACGCGGATGGAGCACGACGGAGCAAGCAGGGTATAAAATGGGTCAGTAGGTCAGTGGGATGGCACAGGGACATTGAGCCCCCTCCCTGCCCCCAACAGTCACCCCCACCTCAGTTACTGCCCCTCCTCTGTCACCTGACCTCAGCCCAGCGTGTCCTCATGGCCACAGTGTGGGGACTGTAAGACCAGGGCCCGCCAGCAGGAGCCGGAGTGCCCCTGACCTCCACACCAGCCTCACGTCCACGTCTGAGTCCTTCCCTTTTAAATTACAATCGTTAAAACGGTCACTCTGTATTTGTGTATATATGTGTATCTTGAAAATACGGAAACTCAAACTCGGAGACATTTTTAAATAGCCACTGCAGTGGACAAGACAGACAACCAAGCCAGGCAGCCCACCCGGGAGCCCGGCTTCGGCTTCGCTGGCTCTGTGACGCGGGGCCTCTCGCACACCTCCGGAGCCTCGAGTCCTGTCGTGTTCGCAGGGCTGGGAAGTGCGAGGGGTTGCCTCCTGGGGCGGCTGGGGCCTGGCCCGCGTCAGCGCTGAGCCCCTAGGACCTGTGGCCAGTGGCCCTGAACATCCACAGCCACGCCCAGGAGGTGTTGCTGGGCGGGTGAGCCGGCGGGGGCAGCCGGGAGCACACACGTCCCCCCCACCCCCACGGCAAGCATGGCAAGCTTCTCCTGCACCGAGTCTCCCTCCTCCTCTGGGGCGGCTCCTGGCGGGCAGCTCCAGCAGAAATGCTGCAGGGAGAGTGGCGGCGGTGGGGGGGATAGACCTGCTGGAGGACAGGGGGCTCCTGCTACTCCACCCGCCCCCCACCCCCAACCCAGAGGACCAGGGAAGTGAAACCTGCTCAGGAACCCACACCCAGTCCTTAACGGAGCAGAAAACGGTAACGTGGCCGGAGGGGAAGGAGTCTTGGGGAGCTGGAGGGGAGGAAGGGCTCCCCTCCCCGCCCCCCACAAGCCTCCTGGGTTGCAGAGCTGGGGCCCACACGGGCAGGGGAACAGGAGGAAAGGGTGTGCGTTCCCGACCCCGGAAGGCAGCGTGCTCGTGCTCTTGGCGGGCTTCACCCAGGAGGGGTGGGGGCCTTCCAGGGAGAGGCATGATTTAGGGGATTCAGGGCCCTGGGAAGAGCGCTGGGGAGGCATGGCCGTTGGTGACAAAGCCTTGGGTGGGACGGCATCCACTCTCCTGGCCTGTGACAAGCGTCCATCCCCCTGGCCGGTCAGACTACAGAGAGGGGAGGGGTGACCACTGGTTCCTTTGGAGGGTCTGTCTTCAGGCAGACGAGGGGCGTTCAGAGAAAGCCTCTCCATGCACTTGCTGTTTATCCAGTACCTTCCGCTCAGAATAATCAGTGGGCCCAGTGGGCACAGCAGCATGTTTTGGGGTGCTCTGTCCCAACCTCCGTCAAGGTGAAACAGGGACAGAGGCAGCTAACTTCCTGCAAGGGCTCACCTGGGACAGCGGTCCAGGGGGTGTCCAGACTCGGGGTGTCTGGGTGCTTGGCTGGCAGAGTGTGCGCGTAGGGCCTTCTGCCCGTCTGGACTTCCCCAGGCACAGCACCACACACGCAGACCCACAGACACAGGACACACGCACAGCACACGCACTGCACACACGTGGCCGTGCACGAAGCTCGCTTCTGCACGGGGTTCTCGAGGTCCTGTGGGGAGAAGCAGGCCCTCCTGTGCTGGGGAACCAGCCCTGAGTGAGCGGAGAAACCTGAGCTCAGGGCTGGGGATGAGAAAGAGACAGGAAGGATGGGATTGGGGTGGGGGGAGCCGGTACTGCTGAGACTCCCCCGGTTTTACAGGGTTCCGGCACGACACAGTCACGCGGGAGTCGCCTGGATCCTTGCATTTGGAACAACCAACAGGTAAGTGACAGTTTCCTCCTCCAGTGCTGCTGCTGCTGCGCTGCATCCCATCAACTGGCTGTAGGGCAAATGTGCTCATCCCCAGGCGCCCGTGCCTCTGCAGGCTACGGTTCTGGGCTGAACCGCACTGGGTGGGGCGGGTCTCTGACCCCGCGAGGACCGCCAGGACCGCCAGCTTGCCGTCAGTCACCACAGGCCTGGTCTGCACGCTGGGCAGGAGGAAATAGAGAGCTTCCCTGGGTCCATGAGGACACTCTGTCTCACTACTGAATTAGTCTTTATTTTAAAGACATTAAATGTGGGACGCCTGGGTGGCTCAGTGGCTGCCTTCGGCTCAGGTCATGATCCCAGCGTCCTGGGATCGAGTCCCACGTCGGCCTCCTCGCTCAGCTGGGAGCCTGCTCCTCCCTCTGCCTCTGCCTGCCTCTCTGTCTGCCTGTGCTCACTCCTGCTCTCTCTCTGACAGATAAATAAATAAAATCTTAAAAAAAAAAAAGACATTAAATGTAAAAAAAAATCTGTTTAAGGAGAACAACAGCAGGATAATCCTTTCAGCCGTCAACAGAGGGCCACTGACCACCCAGCGCCAATCCCAAACCCAAAGGAGCAAAGCCTTGACCACGCCACCTCTGCCTGCTGCTTGGAGGCCCTGTCCGGGCCGCGCTCTCCCCTCTTCCCCTCCTCCCCTTTATCCCGCAGTTTACAGGCTTCCACAATTGGCCTGTTCCTTCTCATCTGGCTCATCGACAGATTTACTCTATTGGTGTTAAAATACTCACAATCTTCTTAAAAATAGCTATTTCTTCTGCTTACAAGAGCAATGCACGTTTAGAGCAGGGAACTTGGTAGAAGAGGAAGAGCACAGAGCAATCACTGCCCCATTGGCAGTGACTTAGTAAGCAACGTGGCGCCTCAAACACAGGACCAACAGCTCCCGGTTCTGCCAGGTTCTGCGGCTTTAAACTGCGGCGTGCCCCAAGGCCCTGCCTGCTCCCCCCCCCCCCCGCCCCGCCTCCCCGCCTCCCTGCAGGGCCCTGAGCTCACAGTGGTCCTGAGTCTGCAGGGGCTCCCACTCCCAGCGGCCTCCTTCGCGCCCCCTCCCCCAGGCAGACCCCCACCCAAGGAGCTTCATCCCCTTCCTTGGCCCCCATCAGGAGCTTCTGGAACTGCACGTCTCTCCCCCGCCTCTCCCTCTCTCCCTCTCCCCCATCTCTCCTCTTCTCTATCTAACCCCACCCCTGCTGCCGCTCTGTCTCCCCCGCTGTCTCCCTGTCTCTTCCTCTGTCTCTCTGACTTGCCCCGTCTCTCCCCGTCTCTGGCTCTCTCTACACCCCCGTCTCTCCACCTCTGGCTCTCCCCAATCCCTCAGTTCTGCACTCACGTTCTCTAGGTGCATTCAGTCCTGAGGGTCAAAAGGACGCCAAGGTCCGCGTGAGAGGGAGAGACATGGAGCCACAGGGATGCTCCAGGGCCAACCCAGCCACCACGCTGACACCGAAGGGCCAGGAGTTCCAGGCGAGGAGCTGGGCGATCCGCACGGCTTGGGGAAGGGTAGTCGGCGGGAGATCTCTGCGGCGGGACCCCGCGAGAGAAGGAAGAGCGGAAGTCACTGTGGTCACGACTGTCTGCGTAGCTGGAGGAAGGCCTGTGCCACCAGGTGAATCTGAGCTTTACACACGTGTGTGCCCAGGAGGAGAGGAAGCAGCATCTGGGCGTTTGGAGACAGAATCCACCAGTGACTCGGAGAAAGGTCTGGGTGGGGCCCAGAGGTTCCCGTTGGAACAGAAACCCGTCAGTTGTGCGGCCACCGGCCTATCTCCGCCGCCTTCCTGTTCTGGAAAAGCACCTTTCCTCTCAGGGAACAGGCTCCCGGGGCCAGTCTCGTTCCCTAAATCTCTGTTCTCATCTGCGAATGAGTCTCTGGAGTTGAGCTCTCGCTCAGACTCGAAACAGGCCTGAAGCCCGGGCAGTGTTCCTGCGGGAGCCAGGGTGAGGGGCGGTCTGTGGGCAGGACCCCGTCCCCTGGGGCCTGGGACAGCCGGCCCCAGTCTCTGCCCCACGCAGGGCTCCATCTGCACACAGACGCCTCCTGTCTATCTGTCCTCCGCACTTCTCGGTCTGAGGGCCCGGGCGCCGGAGACTCGGGGGAGAGCCGCGTTGGCTTGAGTGGCGGACGTGGGCTCTCCTCCTCCCAGACAGAACAGAGACGTGGCTAGCAAAGGAGGCGCGGTATTGGGGATTTTCTGTTGTGGGACACAGCAGGGACCAGCTCTGTAGACCCGGAGCCTCCTGGAAGAGAAGGGCTGGCAGGTGAAATACCCTTTTGAACGCAACGCTGTCTCTCTTCCGCTCTGGGTCTCGGCCCAACTGCAGCACAAACCCCTTTCTCTAGAACGTTCCAGAGTCACGGGGTGTGCCCTGCCTCTTCTGTGCGGGAGGGTCACAGGTGTGGGCTGGACGATCTGGGCTCCCGAGAGGCCCTGCCCTCGGCCTCCCCCTCCTGCCTGCAGCAAACGGCCTCCTCCCCGCCCTCCTGTGCCTCTCTGAGCAGGACTCGGTTTCCCCTCTGCCAGGCGGTGCTGTTGTTACGGGGGCCCCATGACCCAGCGAGTGCTGAGCCTTCAGAAAACATACTCGTCTCCTCAGAGCGAGTATAAAACCCACAGGCATATTTCTGGGAGGTTTTTAATTTACCATTTGAGTTGCTAATTTTGTGGGAAAGCATTAGTTTTGTTCACTCAGAAATGCTTTGGTTTGCAAGTGAAGAAGACATTTCTCTGGGAGCTGAGGGCACGGACTCTGAGACAACATTTAAGGACAGGAGACAAGTTCTGGGAGGAAGGTTTGCTGCCCGCCCCCCCACGGACCTGCCTCCCACCCCACCGGCCCAGGGAAAATTCCTGGAATGCTTTCCCCCCTGCAGAGTGCCGGAAGGAGGGCAGTCTGATCTGTCACAGGATTTGGGTTATTTTACAAAAGCTACGGGCGAACTTTTTTATTCCAAAGGTAGTGTTTAGGATGCTGGCTGTAAACCCCAAACAGGCCTGATTTTCATTTACCCTCAAGCGCAAGTGCGGACACGGTCATCATTTGGCTAACATTGCTGTCCAGGCCTGACCCTGGGACCAGGCCCCACCCCCACACTAGCCAGCGGCCGATGCCATGGGGCCGCACACAGGGACACAGGCTGCACATGGGGCCTCACGGGGGCGACACATGGGGCCACGGGCCATACAGACGGGCTGCACACGGGGCCACACTCTGGTCTGCACACAGGGACATGGGCTGCCCACGGCACTGCACATGGGGCCGTACATGGTGACATGGGTCACACACGGGGCTGCACTTAGGGCCGCACGTGGGCTGCACATGGGGCTGTATACACGGCCGCACATGGGGACAGAGACCACACACGGGCCGCACACAGGGCCACACAGGGGGACATGGGACTGCACACGGGGACACGGGGCTGCACACGGGGACACGGGGCTGCACACGGGGACAGGTGGGACAGAGATGCGCTGTCCTGAGGGAGGTGCCAGGCTTGCCTGCATGCAGGGGCATCTGCTTGGAACGTGGTCCCAGACTGGCACTTGGTAACGGAATCCCACGGAGAAGTCCTCTCTGAGAAGCCTCACTGAGAAGTGAGGACACGGACACCGGCCATCAGAGCCTCTGACTCGGTGTCCGAGAACGGCTGTTTGCGCTGGCTCCCACCACGGATCTGGAGGACGGTGTTACCCAGAGAGTCGGCTGTGTCTGCCTAGGTGGCGGCCCTGTGGCGTCCGTGGCCTGGCCTTGTGGCCCTTCTCCCTGGGGCTGGAGAGTGCAGACGTGTATGCGGAGCGGGGCTTCCTCACACCACTGCCCCGCAGAGTCTGCCTCTCTGCGCTGCCTGCAGGGATGCGGAGGAGGGGACGCAGACCAGGCCGGCGGTCACTCAGGGCCGGGGAGAAGCCCCCGACCTGCGGCCCTGGCGCTGGCCATCCCTCCCCGCCACTGCAAGCAGAAGCAGGGGGACAGACAGAGCTCTCCTTATAGGAGAAAAGTCATTTTAGGCCCCAGGCCATCTTGGGAATCTGTGAGAAAAACGGCTACCGTTAAGCCAGGAGAAACGTGTCACATGCAGAAGTGACGCGGGGCGCATGACCACGCCACTCACCTCTGTGGGATCTACATCAAAGCCTCTCTAAGCAGGCAGATATCAGACCGGCTGTGGCCGGAGAGCAGGTTCCGACTCCTGCTGCCCCGTAACTTACCGAGTGAGTCCCCTGAGGGGGACTTTTGCCCAAATCCGTGAACTCCCAAGGAGAAATACCCCTCATGTATACACGTGCCCCTTAGCCTAAGCCTCCCTGGTTCTGTTGTTGGGAGACACTGCTTTGGGAAGGATCCCTGGTACTCTCCGGTCACCAGCCTGGGGACCCAGCCTGTCCTCCACGGTCCCCAGCTTGGGGGAACAACCCATCCTCCACGGTCCCCAGCTTGGGGGCCCAGCCCGTCCTCCACGGTCAGCAGCCCAGGGACCCAGCAAGCAGGAAGTCAGGCCTGTTTTTAGCAAACCATCCAGGATTCCCGACTACCCTGTGACAGTTGGCCCGACACCCGAACTTGATCCATAACTGCCAGCTTCCCTAATTATGGCCCCGCTGCCAACTCAGGACCCACCCTAGGAAGCCGAATACACCCCAGAGCAGTGGTATGACGACTGTCCTCGTGAACCTAGTTCAGCTTCCCTGTGCCATGGCTTCTCAGGGCTCCCGCCGCTCCCCTTTCCTTTCCCTTTCCCACGCGGAGCTCCCACTCCTCGGCCTGCCTCTGAGTCTCTGCCCCCTGCTCCAGCAGACATGGATCCATCACCAGTCCTGTCCGGGCGGCCCTAGCTTGTCCCACAGCAGTTACGGGCCCAGGAGCACTCAGAGGTCGGGGTCACATGGGAACCCTCCCAGCCGGTGGGGGCAGCCGGTGCACCCCCTGCAGGCTCGCAGCTGTGCCCGGGGCTCAGGGCAGTAGGCCCAGGCAGCGATCCTGGTCAGGACCCCACGGAACCAGCCCTGGCTCTGAGCTGGAATGTCCCCAGAAAGCCCACGGTGGGGAGCCGCCGGCTGGGGGCTGTGGGGGGCATTCTCAAAGGCGAGAGAAAAAGACCTTTGCCTGGAAACTCACCACCAAAACCTAAACACTGGTTATTTTTTCCCACTTTTATAACTTCATTAAAAAGAAATTTATCATTAAGTCACAACCGTGTACATTAAAGCTGATGAGGACTAAGAGGAAGGAGGAGCCGGCTTGAAGACCTGGTACTGCAGGGCCTCAGGTCTCTCTTGAACGGAAGCACACACGGGGTAGGGAGAGCGCAAGGGAAGCCGGCTGCTTCCCCTGAGACCTCCTTACCCCACTTTCCGTGGGCAGCGGCAGTGGGCAGCGGCAGTGGGCAGCGGCACCGCCCCGAGCTCCACAGCCTGGGCTCCTGCCTCCGAGAGGTGAGGGGCACTTACAGTGCCGCGCCCCGTCTCTGTGGGCCCGGACCCTCCCCACACAGCTGCTGCAGCCCCTCCCCCGCTGCACATTCCCAGTCTGCTCCCCGCACACCACGAGGGGCTAAGGGGGACCCACGGGCCCGGGTCTGCTGCATTGCTGACTCCGTGGTACCTCCTTACAGCCAAGTATCATGACTTGTACCCACACGGGACACCCTCCACAAATCTCCCCCTCTCTCCTTAAGATCAAAGCCTTTGTGGCCCCATCCCTGACGGAGAGCACAGACCTCTGCCCTGTTCTCCTCCCTCTGATTTCACTGCACTGTGACTCTGTAGGGGCTGGGGACGGAGGACCTTACGGAAGGAGGAATGATGTCACTCAGAGGAAGGAACAAAGGCAGTCTGGGGGGATTCCCTCAGCCCCACGTGGTCCTGTTTGAATCTTGAACAAAAACCGACTTTCCCGATTCCTGTTTTGTCTGCCCCAGGCGTCCAGGCCCCGACATCCGTCTGCCCAGGCTCACCTTCGGCCCCCTGGGCTAGGGACTCCTGCAAACACCAACCAGCCTGAACGACACTGGTCACCAAGTGTTGGGTGCGCAGGGGGTCGGTGCACAGGCACCCGGCAGCTCTGCGCCGTGGCCACCGTGACCAGGCACCCCAGCTGGCCATGGCTGCACACTTGCATGTGTGTCAGTGCACGTGTGAGCATGTGCATGCACCTGCAACCCATGCGCCCGCGTGCACCGTGTGTCTGCATGTGTGCGCGTGCACACCTGTGTGTTTACAAGCCTATGTGCACGTGTCTGTGCATGTGTGCACGTCTGTGTGCACATCTGCGGTCTACATGTGTGCATGCCTGTGTGCAAACATCTGCATGCATGCATGTCTGTGTGTGCATGTCTGTGTGCAAACATCTGGGTGCACGTGTCCACACGTGCACATGCCTGCGTGTGCATGTCTGTGTGCACATGTCTGTGTGCATGTGTCTATACGGGTCTGCGTGCATGCATGTCTGTGTGTGCATCTGTGTATGTGCATGTCTGTGTACTCGTGCTGTGTGTGCGCATGTCTCTGTGTCTACATGTGTGCATGTCTGTGTGCACGTGCCTGTGTGTGCATGTGCACGTCTGTATGTACATCCGTGTGAGCGTATTTCAGTGTGTGTGTGCTTGTGCATCTGCTCTCTGTGCCCTGACCGCACCGACTGTGGCCCCGCACACCGTGGCTGGGAGAAGCAGGGCTGTGTTTTCACGCTGCAGGCCTGCACCTTTCCATCACTCACATGCAGACGCCAGCTGGGTGTGCACAGGCCGTGTCGGGGCTCTGCGCGGATGCCAGCATCTGCCCTGGCCATGTTCCCTGAAATCCCCAAGCACCAGTGACAGGGCCCCCGGGGCCCCCCTCACACCTTCTCCAGCGGTGCTTTGGATTTCGGAGAAGTCCAAAAAGCTGCTGGCCACGCCTGCCACACAGCCAGGCCCACCCCTACCACCCATACAGGTGCATCCGCTGCCCATCTAGGGGACCCTGGGGAGGGTCCCCGTGAGCTGGCTCTTCACACAGCCCCACCACACCCTGTGTGGACGAGGCCTGACACCTGACGCCAGGGGTCCCAGCTCATCCAGGGAAAAAGAAAGTGTGGCCCGGGAGACTGGTGGGAAGAAGGGCCGATGCGCTAAGGCTTCTGGGCACGCACGGGCTGGGGGGCATGAGCTCTCGCTGACTTCCAGCATTCCCTGCCTCAGAGCCGCTGTTGCCGGCGCCCGAGGCTCCGCCGGCCCCTCTCCTCCCAGGCCCCGCGTGCGTGCGCCAGCCACCGGAACGGCACGGTTTCACGCCATGCACACAGCCGGAGGTCTTCCCAGGGGCAGGGGTGACGGCGGGCGAGCACGTGGGCTGGGCATCACCACGCGCAGCCTCTCTGTATGCTGGTCCTCCTCCAGGAGCCTGGGGACCTGTCCAAACCCCCCAGATGGACGACCACACAACACAGGGCGCTTTCCTAACCTGCTCGGAGGGACCAATGGTGGGCGAGCATCTTGGTGAGACATAGCCCACCGACCCTCCTGGAAGCCCCCACAGAGGAGCCAATGGACAGATGGGGATCTGGGGCTGCCACGGAGGCGACCTTCACCCGTGACCAGTCCTGCAGGGCAATCTATCTTCGTTCACATGTGTGAGGGGGTTTTCTGGGGCTTTTCTAGGCCTGTCCCCCCAGAGCAGCTGAGACGACAGTGGCCAGGCCGTGTCGTGATGGGTGCCCCAATCCTGTTAATGGCTGTACGACCCGGGTGGGCAAACCCTCTGCCCAGTGTGTCCCTTGGCCAGCAGACAATAGGCACCCTGAGCTCCACGCTCCATCCGGGTGGGTCCCGCTTCACAGAGATGGGTGGGCCACAGCTCCTGGAGACCTCACAGCACCAGGGGCCCTGTGTGCCCACAAGCCGAGGTTCCACTCGTGACTGTGGCTGCGTCCCCGGTGTGGCCACAGCGTGAGAGGCCCTGGGTGTCCTGCCACAACCCCAAAGCAGCGGGAGCAGCCCCAGAGGGGCGCGGACCCTCCCAGCCCCGCAGCATGGCCGTGTGGACAGCAGTCACAGAACAGGCCATGCGTCTGCTTGGTGGCCTCCGTACTGTGGCCGTGCAGACAGCCCGCAGGTAACTACGCATGTCCCCCGCCTTCCCACGGGGATGGTTTTTGGAGGTGGGGCCCCTGGGATCACACGCGTGTCCTTCTCAGAGGC
Organism: Taxidea taxus jeffersonii; assembly: GCA_003697995.1. Lineage (NCBI taxonomy): Eukaryota > Metazoa > Chordata > Mammalia > Carnivora > Mustelidae > Taxidea > Taxidea taxus. The sequence continues at coordinate 17,143 of ML110437.1, forward strand.
CCGGAGCCCTCCCCTCTGCGACGGGACAGTCAGAAGGCAGCCGTGGGCGGGCCAGGAACAGAGGCTCGGGCTGGCAGTCCCCACACGTGAGCAGGACACTTATGCTGCGTATTACCCCCAGGTCCATGGGGCTTGGTGGCCCTGCTGTCCAAGGCCGACCTCACGTGGCTGTGAAGCGCAGAGCAGAAGCCACCTCCTCCCGGCCAGCCGTGCACTTGTGACACAGCTGCCCTAGCCGCCTCGTTTCACGTCTTATGTGTTTGTGCCTTTTCACCGGGGTTTCTTGCAAACAATGATTTGTCCTCCTTTATTTTTCCAAGAACTGACTTTTCAATTTGTTGGTTAGGTCTCTCTGTTATCCCTCTTTCCTCCATCATGAAACACTGCGCTGATCTTCACGTTATTTTGCTGTGCTTTCTCCAGCTCTTTGCGTTGGAGGCTTCATTAATCTATTTTCATTCTTCGTTATTAGTATAGCGTCGAGCTACGAATTTCCCTCTTCCAGCTGGGTTTCTGATGACCTGAGCAGGTTTAGTGTAAACTCACATGAAGACAGAAACGCCTGCTGACAGATACAATGACCTCGTCTAACAGGAGAAAATGGGGGGGAGAAGACCTACTGCACGACGGGTTGGAGGCCCGGCCCCGGCCCCGCATTGCGCTGTGAGCACAGACTCGGTACCCGCGAGGCAGGGCAGGGACCCGTGGACGGTGTCTGTGTCTGTCTATCTCTCTTCTGTTACATTTGTTCTACAATTTCAGCGGTGAAAATCATCTTTAATTCAGCATAATGCTGACACGGCAACATCTCCACAGACGGAACAAGGAGAGTTCAGAAACTGATCCAGAGGAATGGGAGACATCACCAGGCAAGGGGAGGAGACGCTGATGTAGTCAGTGGTGTTGAGAAAATCACCGCCCGGGAGAAAACAGAACTAGCAACAACATTAGAACATTTACGCGATGGTGAAGTCCGATGAGTCCAGTCTTAAATGTTAAAAACGAAATGAGAATGATCGTAGTACGGATCTTTGGAGGTGGGGATAGGAGACTCCCACGGCACAATCCCTAACCTTGGGAAAGCAAGCAGCGCCCGAGGTCTGCAGGAACAAGCTGCCGTCACCATGGCGGGGCGCGTCCGCCGTGCGGAGAGGTTCATGCAGGGCTCAGACAAGCGGCTTCTGTTGCGGGAAGCACACGAGGGGCTTCTGCAGATCGAGAAGAAGGCTGGAGACCTGAAAGAAAAACTGGTGAGTACTTTGGATGGCATTTCTGCAGGCAGAGCGATGACGTCCCCGACCCAGAGATGTCTGGGTCGTCACCTCCGGAATCTTTGAACGCGTCACCTGGTGCCACCACGGGACTCCGCGGATGAGATTCTGTGACCGACCCTGAGACGGTCCCAGATCCGCTGGTGGGTTCAGTGCAAGCGCGAGGTCAGAACACAAGCTCCGAGCACAGGAACAGTCAGGGGCGCAAGGCCGCCAGCCCAGGGTCCCCGCACCTCTGGATGCTGGGAAGACAAGGAAGCGGGTTCCGCAGAGCGCCGGAGGCCCTCCCGCCCCGTCCTGGGGCTACAGCAGAGTAAGAGCCGCTGCGACTCGGCAGCCTCGGGGAACGAAGCCGCGAAAGGAGGACTGACACGGCAGAACCTCTTCCTCAAGTCACTCTGAACCCTGTCCTGTCCGACAGCGGGAGTGGTGGCGGGAAAGTTCGGGGAGGGGGGAGGGGCTCAAGGGACAGCTGAGGAGGCGCGTGAGAGGACCCGTCCGCGGACGCTGCAGGGCGGGTGGCGGGAGGCCCCGGAGGGAACCTCAGTGTCCCCCGCGGGAGGGGGACAAGCGTCCCCGCATCGCAGGCAGCCGTTGGAGGCAGCAGCGCAGACGTTCTGCAGCACAGGACAGATGTTTCCGACAGAAGCGGAAGGAAGCTCGGAAGAGTCAGGAGCTCGGTGCCGGCCGTGCGGCCAGCACACAGGCATCACACACCGCGTGGCCCCTCAGAGAACATCACGGAGCAGCCCCCGTTCCAGGTGCCGGTGCCTCCGCAGGGAACGAAACCCCACAGCTGCCCTCACAACGCTCTCGTCCAGCGCGTGCAGCTCCGGGGGCCCCAGCGAGCCCGGGGACAGCGGAGGGCAGCCCGGGGGACAGGCCAGTGCAGGGGGGACGGACCTCCAGGGACCGTCTGTGGCGCCGACGGTGTGAGCACGCCTCTGCTCCTGTGAGCCGGTAAACGACCAGATCGTGGAAACACAGACCGAGGACGTGCAGGGCCTGAAGCGAGGTCCGATCAGCAGCCCACGTGTTGAGGACAGAGTTCCTGCTCCCGAAAAGTTGATTCTCTGGCTCGGCCGGCACGCGCTCGGCCTGCTTCTGACCGCGTGTTGAGCGAGGACCCCACAGACCCATCAGGCCGCGCTGACACTTGCTTCAAGGCACGCCACACTCTCCCCTAGGACGGAAGAGAACATCCCGCATTCCTCCAGAGCTGGGGTGGGGCCGCGTGCTCTAGGCACGGCCCGGCGACGGAGCCCGCACGCACGAGTGGACACAACCATCCCCGGGGAGCCTGCGCGTAAACACCCACCCGCTCATTCACGGTGTGCCCCGGACACGGCTGCCAGGTGCCGTGAGGCTCAGGTCGCTTCCCTTCAGAGAGGATGGCCAAGCGTGTCAGGCGCACGGACGCAGGCCAGGTGACGTGGGGACATGGGCGACAACTCCTCTTTGAGCAGAACCGGGCACAGACAAAAGCATGACCAAGGCGCTCGCGTGGCGAATCCCACTGTCAGCAACCGTGGGCTTAAGTCCCGTGTGTGGCGGCCACGCTGTCTCCTGGCGCTGACACGACTCCCCTGCGTCTCAGCTCCTAGACACTTAACCTTGACTCCCATCGGGCAGGAAGAATTTTCTTTCTTTTTCAAACTTTTTTGGGAATCAAAAAGTCATAGACTCCTTTCCTGGCTTATTCTGGGGTTTATCATTAAAATGATAGATTATGTTTCAAAATGTAGAGGGATGTTTAAGTTTGGGACAGAGGAGTTGTCTTTTCCCATTCACGGTCTCTCTTCTGGTCTCCAGGCCCACCCAGGGAGCAGGAGCTCTGAACTGCTGCCTCTCTTGCATTTCAACTAGCAGAAGCTCTGGGGTCTTCCTGGAGGTGTTCTCGGGTCCCTTCGTGGCGGGTACGAACGACCACATCTAAGAATCTGGCTCGTGTGTGAACCACACCGAGTGTCCTCTTCCAGCTGCTGTAACAAATACCATGGATCGGGGGCTTGTGAACAATAGAATTCTCACAGCTCTGGAGGCTGGGCCTCCGAGATCAGACGCCAGCGTGGGTGGGACATGGTGACACCCTCTTCATGGGGCAGAGGTCCCACTGTGCTGCAGGGCAGAGAGGAGACGGGCTCGCTGGTGTCCGTTTCATCAGGACACAGATCCCAACCGTGACAATGCACACTCAGGACCTCAGCACATCCCAAAGGCCCCTCCCAATACCATCATGCTGGGCGTCAGAATTGAACATGTGAATTTTGGAGGAATACATTCAGTCCATAACAACATTCTAGATAAAGTGGACAGTCCTCTAAAGATATAAGAACAAAATGGACCCCAAGAGATACGTGATCTAAACTGACCACTTTGCAAGAAACAAGAAGAGAAATTACTGAGAAAGATACCCTTCCTCAACACACTTATTCTCAAGAGCAAGAGTCCCAGACTCTCCCACTGGGGCATTGTGACTAATTGTAAACAGCAGGTAATTCCAATAATTGCAAAACATTTCTAAAACATTGCAAAATAGGTAAACTTCCAGATATTTTCTACAAAATGAATACAACCTTCATGACCAAAAGAAAACTGCAGGTTATCGCCTACAGATACCAATATAAAATGTAATAAGATTGGAAACAAAGCCAGTAACACATTTAAAATAATGCAGTGATCAAGAATGCAAGGATGGTTCCATCAATATAATCACATCTAGAATATAGATTATCTATAATGTGATATAGGTTGTCTATCAATATGATTCGTCGTACTAATACTTCCGAGAACTATGAGGTGATCGTCGTCATGGCTGCTATCAATACGTCTCTAACACATTCTTTCCAAGACACTGAGTGAAAGGAGAGAGCAGATCTCACGTTCCCACACTGAACAGGAGAGCACGGCCGCTGGGGTGCAGGTGACATCAGAGCGGAGGAGACGCGGCCACCCGGGAGCCCGAAGCCCGCACCGGGGTCGGCCGCACGGTCTTCTTCCGGGGAGCGGGGCCGGGACGCCGGACGCTTCCCTCACAGCAGCCGTAGCCCAGCCCGGAGTGAGTCAGAAACAAAGCAGGAGGAAAACCCCGAAACCCTCAGAAGGAAACAGAGAGTCAATCTTCAGGATCTTGGGATCTAGCCAGCATCCCTCTGGGATGAGCATCCCTCCAGGACCAGCATCCCTGGAGAGCAGGACTGTGAAAATTGGGGAGTTTCAGATGTGGGCCTGGTTGAGACCTGGGTGGTGGGGAGCCCTGTGACCTTGAGGCTTTGGTAGCTCTGGATGGGCCTGGGGGTGGGCAGCCAGCTTCCCGACACTGGATCTAGGCACGCGGCAGACACTCTCTCAACATTCTCTGGGAAGCTGCAGACCCTAAGGCAGCTGCCCCCAACTCCCGTGACCACAAAACAGGCCACGAAACCCATTTTACATCAGACCCAGAGAAACCACAGCAAAGCCAAGCTTGTACTTTAAGGTCATCTGGTCTACTTTATTATTTAAGGAATGCGGGCCAGACCCCTGAAGTGACTTCCCGGCCACGAGGGTCTGAGCAGCTGGGCGCTACGGAGGCACGAGGGGCTGCGTTTGGTGGGCTTCCCTTCAAGGTGCGACCTGGGGCTCTACCAACAGCCCCACGGGGTGGGAGTGGATGACCTCCAAGCCCTGCACAGGTCACACAATCTCACAGTGACTGGAACCTTCTGGAAACTTCTCCCTGAAAAGGGCTAGTCATGCTAAGACTGTGGCCGCGGCAGAGCCCAGGGAGCCTCGGCTGCAAACCCAGCACCCACTCGGCCCTTGTTTGTGGGGCCACCGCTGCTCTGGTCCGCAGGGGGTAGCCCGCCACCCACTGGCGCCTCCTCCCACCACGAGGCCTCCGGGGTGGCCTGGGGTGGGGGTGGGGGACTCCTGAGCTCACCGCCACTCCCAGAGCCCACCACAGAGGAGGAGGAGGAGGAAGGCCACGTGCCATGGGTCTCTGCCGGGGGAGTCCTCTGGCTAAACAGTGACGTGCCGACTGCGCTCCAGGCCTCGCCTCACACACGGCTACCTGCGTCCCCTCACCGGACGCTCCCAGGGATCCCATGAGGAACGTGGGGTGTCATCCCTGGTGCCAAGAAGGGCCAGGGGTGGGGCGCCTGGGTGGCTCAGTGGGTTAAAGCCTCTGCCTTGGGCTCAGGTCATGATCTCAGGGTCCTGGGATCGAGCCCCCAGTCGGGCTCTCTGCTCGGCGGGGAGCCTGCTTCCTCCTCTCTGCCTCTCTGCCTGCTTGTGCTCTCTGTCAGATAAATAAATAAAATCTTAAAAAAAAAAAACAAAAAAGAAGGGCCAGGGGCAGGGCTGGCCGCCCGCCGTCTCCTCCGGGGCCACGCTGGCGCTGTCCACCGCCCGGAGCCGCGGGGCATGTCCTGCTGCCCACGCCCGTGGTCTCGCCACCCGGACAGACACACAGCCTCATGGAGCTTCGCGGCCGCGGGGCAGGGCGTACCCCCCGCCCCCGTCTGCTGGGCGACACGGGAGCATCGCAGCCCCCACAGCGTGAGGAAGGGAAGGCACGTGTTCCCAGGCACCGCTTGGCGACAGCACCGGGACGTAAGCAGCAGGGACAACCCCCGCCCCCAGACCAGCTCGCAGATGCTCCCCTCCTGCGCTCGGGAAGGCTGGCTTCTCCCGGGGAAGAGGGAAGGAAATAGCCTCACGGGCGCACAGAGAGCTGTGATCCCAAGCACGGGACACCTGCGGAGCCGAAATGACATTTGACCCGGCCACCCACCTGTCGTGTGCCTGTCTCCATGTCACACCTGAGGTGGACCCACCGACACACGTGGCCCTTGCCCACAGGGCTCTCCACGGGCTGCCCGGAGCTGCCCCGGACGTCCTGCGGGGCTGTCTGCGGGCAGAGGTGCGGAGCGGGCGCCATCACCCCCCGCGCCAGCGAGAGCTGACCTCGTGTCGCCGCTCCTGCCGTCGCAAAGCTTTCTCTGCTTGCGAAAAAACTGCTCTGTCCCTGCGCACGCACTCTCTGCCCCTCTCGCCCCCGGCGCCTTCCTGCTCTCTCCGGGTGAGGCTGCCTGTGCGTGTTGAGGACCCCCGACCCCCACAGTTCCCCATGACCAGGTGAGCCCGCAGAGGACATGAACTGAACTATCTTTTCGCGGTCTGGGAACGGGGCTTCTGTGTTCACGCGAATTCTGAGGAGCAGGAAGCTCGGAAGTTTATTACTGTTGTTAATTATCCTCTGAAAGACGGCGTCAGGCTTCATGTTTCGGGGCTGAGCCCTGAGGCCCGGAGGGGTCTTCCGAGCCAAGAAATACACACAGCACGGGGAGGACGCGGCGGTGCTCCCGCTAGGCCGCCTCGCTTCCAGAGCAAGCCGAGAAGCTGACACGCGCCGGGATGTGGCGACGTCGCCTCAACTAAGCGGGTGTCATTGAGGCAGTTTTAAGAAGGAACACGGAGGCTCTGGTGTGCGGCCCACTGAGCGTCCTCCCACCTGGACACGGCCCGTCGGCCGCGAGGGGTCCTCGACACGGTCCCCATGTCCCCCCGTCGTCTCGGCCCCAACGGCTCGTCCGCCCTCCCCTCTGCAACCTCCCGCGCCAAGAACCTTGTAGAAATAGCACCGCGCAGCCTGGAGCCGCTGGGACCCAGGCGACTCGCCCGCACGATTCCCCGGAGTGTCCGGGTGGTTACGAGGGTCGCTCAAGCCCTTCACCGCGAGCGGCTTCGCAGAGCGCCCGCGCTTGCTTAGCCGTGTGCTACTTGAGGTCGCCCGCACGCCCCCGCTCCCGGCCGGTGACGGAGGCCGCTGTAACTACGGAGCCCGCCAGTGCGGGGACGTGTCTCCGTTTTCCTGGGAGGAGCGCCCCGGAGCGCCGGTGCTGGATGCAGCGCCCGCAGGCTGGGTTCTAACGCGCCTGCTCCCGGGTGGCCTCCCTGTCACGCGCCTGCTCCCGGGTGGCCTCCCCTGTCGAGCACCTGCTCCCAGGTGGCCTTCCCTGTCGCGCCCGCCGGCAACGGAAGGAGGGGCGGGGGACTCCCAGCCTTGGGCTGTCCTTTCTCTCCATAGGGCTCTTCTGAGAGGCAACCGCTCACTGTGAGCGCAACTTCTGTTCCCGTCACGACTGACAGGACGAACGTGTCACGTGCTTGTTTGCCGTCCGCAGACCCTCCGGGGCTCCTTCGTCCTCCGGAGTCTGGAGCTTCCCGTCTGTTTTCTGGACACGGGGCTTCTGTTGGGTCTTTGACTTGGGAATGTTTCCCCCGACTCTGAAGCTTGTCTTCCCACCTTCCTAGCAAGAACTTTCACTGAGCAAAAGTTGAAAAATTTTGATGAAGTCCAATTTGGAAATCATTTCTTTGTGCTTTCAGTGCCAAATACAAAGACTGTGCTTAACTCTAGATCCCAAAGTTTCTCCTATACTCTCCCCAACATTTTTATAGTTTTATGTTTTGCACTGAAGTTGGGGCCCTTTGGAGATACCTTGCACGCGGTGACACTGAGGGTCATTCGTTGTCTCACGTTGGGCAGTCGAGGCCAGTTTTTGCTGACGCGCCACTAGTCGCTCCACACAATTCGTGGGAAAGGCCGTCCCCTCCCTACTGAACTGCTTTTGTGCCTTTATCAAACACGGATCGGGCCCATTCTTGCGGGTTTTACTTCTGGGCCCTCTGTTCTGATCCCCTGACCCATGGGCCACCCCTGAGCAAGGACTGTTCGCTCGTGACGACCGTGGTCGGAAACTGGATGGGATGTTTCCTCCCACTTCATTCTTTTAAAAATTATCTTAGCTATCCTATTTCCTTCGCCTTTCCTCGTACGTCTTAGAATCTTGTCTACACCCCCAAAACCCTGTTGTGATTCTGACAGGAATTCTGTTCACCCGGTGCATCAACTGGGGACAGCTGACACCTTTACTGGGTTGTTGTTTTCCATTATTAAGTGTCTCTCTGCTCGTTTTGATTTGTTTTGATATTCCTTTGTTATTGTATGATTTTCAGCACACAAGCCTCATACATGATGTTACATTTACACACACTTCTTTTTTAATGATTATAAATAGTAGCTTGCTTTTAATTTTGGCACCCATGTGTTCATTGCTAGCAAACAGAAATATGATCGATTTTTGAATATCTTGGAATGAAACTTACTTGGTCATTTGTGTGTAATTCTCTCCATATGTCACTGTCTTCTATTTGCTAAAATTGTGTTAAGAATCTTTTCCTGATAAATGAATTCAGTAAAGTTGCAGAATACGAAATCAACGTGCAGAAATCTGTTGCATTCTTATACACTAATAACGAGGCAGCAGAAAGAGGAATTAAGAAAACAATCCCATTTATAATTTCACCAAATACAGTGACATGCCCAGGAATAAACCTAACTAAAGACGTGAAAGATCTCTAAATAGGATAAAACACAGATGAAGGATTAAAAATGACACAAAGAAATGGAAAGACGTTCTATGCTCACAGACTGGAAGCACAAATATTGTTAAGTCTCTGTAATACCCAGAGCTATCTACACTTTCAGTGAAATACCAACGGCATATTTTACAGAGCTGGAACAAACAATCCTAAACTTTGAATGGAACCAGAAAAGGCCCTACGTAGCCAAAGCAATCCTGAAAAAAGGAAAAGCAAAGTTGGTGGCATCACCATTCCAGACTTCAGCTCTATTACAAAGCTGTCATCATCAAGACAGTATTGGTACTGGCACAAAACCAGACACATAGATCAATGGAACAGAACAGAGAGCCCAGAAATAGACCCTCAACTCTATGGTCAACTAATCTTCGACAAAGCAGGAAAGAATGTCCAATGGAAAAAAGACAGTCTCTTGAACAATTGGTGTTGGGAAAATTGGACAGCCACATGCAGAAGAATGAAACTGGATCATTCCCTTACACCACACACGAAGATAGACTCAAATGGATGAAGGACCCCAGTGTGAGAAAGGAATCCATCCAAATCCTTGAGGAGAACACAGGCAGCAACCTCTTCGACCTCAGCCGCAGCAACTTCTTCCTAGACGTGTCGCCTGAGGCGAGGGAAATGAAGGCAAAGAAGAACTACCCGGGCGCCATCAGGACAAAGAACTTCTGCACAGCCAAGTGAGCACAAGTACAAGGCAACTTATGAAATGAGAAAAGATACTTGTAAATGACATTACAGATAAAGTGTTACCATTCAAAATATATAAAGTTCTAAAACTCAACACCCCCAAAGTAAACCAATTTAAAACGGGCAGAAGACACGAGTAGACATGTTTCCAAATAAGACATAAAAATGGCCTGCAGACGCATCAAAAGAGGCTCAGCGTCACTCATCGTCAGGGAAATGCAAACCAAAACCACAGTGAGATGTCACCTCACACCCGTCAGAACAGCTAAAATGAACACGGACAGCATCCAGGGTTGGTGAGGATGCAGAGAGAAAGGGATCCTCTTGCGATTGTTGGTGGGGATGTGAGCTGGTGCAGCCACCCTGGAAAACAGAATGGAGGCTCCTTTAAAAATTAAAACAGAACCACCCTATGGTCTAGTAATCACACTGCGTATTTGCCCCCAAAATACAAAAGCCCTAATTGAAAAGGATACCTACATCCCTCTGTTTCTAGCAGCCATGTCCACAACAGCCAAACTACGGAGACCACCCAGATGTCATCCGCAGACGAATGGATAAGAAAATGCGGTGTAGGTGCACAATGGGATGTGACTCAGCTATAAAGGAGAACGCAGTCTTGCCATTTGCCAGGACCCGGATGAAGCCAGAGACTGTAATGTTACGTGAAATCAGTGAGTCCGAGAAAACAAATACCGTATGGTTTCACTTATGTGTGGAATTCAAGAAACAAAACAAAGAAGCAAAGGAAAGAAGAGAAAGAGGCAAACCCAGAAACAGACCCTTAGCTCCCCAGAGCACACGGATGGTCAGGAGAAGGGAGCAGGGCCGGGGCTGGGGATGAAGGAAGGCAGCTGTTCTGAGGAGCACGGGTGGTGTGTGCAAGTGGGAATCACTGTACCGCACGCCCAAAACAATATTACACTGTGTGTTAACTACTTGGAATTTAAATAAACTAAAGTGGTAAACAAGCATTGTTCATCTCTATCCATGAAGGCTGTTGGTCTGTGGTCTGTTTCCATGCACGCTGGTCTGATTTTTGCACCAGGGTAACACCATCTTCAAAAATGAGTTCGGAAGTATTCCCTCTTCCGTTCTCCGAAATACTGTGGGACTGGTGTTAATGCTTCCATAAACACTTGGTAGAATTCTCCAGTGAGACCATCTGAGCCTGGAGAGGGGAGTTTTTAAATTATGAATTCAATCTCCTTCATGGTTTGTAGTTTACGGGGCTCCTCCAACTGCCTGTGTCATATTGGCTGCCCGGCGGCGTTCTGCTTCTAGAAGGATCGGTCTGTTCGCCTAAGCTGTCCAGGGCCTGCAGTTGCTCACAAAGTTCTCTGGCTGTCCCCGGATGTCGGCAGGGTCTGTAGCCGAACCCCCTGCCCCATCCAGATACCCACCGCTTGTGTTTCTAGGTTTCTCAGTTTGGTCAAGGCTCATTGATTCTGTCACCTGCAGGAGGTGCCGGGCCGCAAGCTGAGGACTTCCCAGGGTCTCCCCCACCCTCTGCTGGTGTGGGTGGGCCGCGGCCACGGTCCTCTCTGGAGTGCAGCCACTTCCGTCTCAAGCTCCATCTGTCTGGGCTCCCACTCCCTGCTGCTTTGGCCGGGAGAGCTGCTTTCTGGGGGCTTCTGCGGAGCGTTCTTGGTGTGTCCAGGCTTCTGGTTCTCAGCTCCAAGTCTCTGATTCAGGCTTTTTTCTCCTCTCCATCTTTCAGAGTCTGCTTGTTTCCTTTATACGCTGCATGTTTTAGTTGCACTCGGGGCGGAAACAGGGAAAAAGAGCCACTGCCTCTCCCTTTGAGTGGGAGTCCTAGTTTGTCATTTCTAAGGAAGGAGATCAGATCTGCTCCCCTTTCAGGGAAGGGACCTTCACAAGTATGTTGTCAAGGACATTACCTTTCGGAAAGGTAAATATTTTTGGCTTCTGTGCCAAAGGTAATCTCTGTCTCAGATAGAACCTTTCCAGGAAGCAGCTTTACAAATGTTCTCCTCCATGTTCTGTAAGGTTTGCTTAAACCCGTGACATCATGGTGCGCTCAGAGCAGTGAAGACAACCTCACACTTACCCAGGCATTACGGTGGCCACCTCAGATCCGAGACAAGATTTCGGTTATTTCTTGACTTTCTTCTGTTGTGCCCAGCATGCTATTTGACTCATAACAGAAGCCCGATGCATGTTGCTGGACTGCATTCACCAACAGGGCTTCCTCACTCTGTCATTTGATGGATGCCCCTGCACCCCTGCACCCCTTCACCCCTGCGCCCCTGCACCGGGCTGGCAGCTGCACTGTCGTCCCCTCTTCACAGAGAGAGCACGCTGAAGCTCTATGTCCAGTATCAGAATAGCATGTCGGTGGTTGGTTAGGGCCAAGCCAATCTGCTTTGATCCTAGATTACCATTTTACCTCTGGTTCTAGTTGTGACTCTTAATATCTAGTAAGTACAAAGAGAGCTTAACTTCTTAAAATTGAGTGTTTGGCTGGATGCAGAAGCCAAAAGACTGACAGAGGACATAGCATGCTCCAGCTGAAAGGAAATTCAAGACATGACATGAACATGCTCAAACTTTGTTCGACCTGTGCCCCTTACAAGCTGCAGGGCACCCGGAATCCCACTCCTGCCTGAACCACTCCTCTTTTATCTCTTTTCTAGGTTGGTTTCTCTGTGTAAATTTCATTTAAACACAGGGTCATATGGTCAAAAATGGTTTGAAAACCACTGAGCTAATGCAAACTCATTTCACTTGAGGCTCCAAAAAGAAATGTAATTTACCCAAGGTCACAGAGCCAGGGTTTGCGTGGAGCCAGGACTAGTCAGGGGAGCAGCTGGTCTTATAATCCAGACATCCAGACTCTTCTCAGTGGTGGTTTCCTTGTACTGGTGACCCGGGTGATTCAGCCTTTTGAATTGTGCATGCATTCTTCCCCGAGTCTGCCGTCACCTGCTCCTCCTAACAGTCTGTCCCTAAAGTTGATCAAACTTGATTGCTGTGAAGCCCTGTTTGCTACCCAAAGTCATTCTGAACTTCAGCCATTCTGAAGACAAGGGCTCCCCTCCCACAAAAGAATGATCATCCAGCAAGCACAGAGCAGCATCCACACTCTGCCCAAAGCTACGCTTCTGGAGAGATGTGACTGACGCGGGAAAATCAAAGGACATAATAAACCCCAAAGCAAAACACAAAAAACCCTCTGACCTCACTTAAAACAGCTAACAAAAAACCACATGGCTCTTCCAAAACAGGACCATAAGCAAATACATGAGGACTGCTGTGTGCGGCAGAGAAAATCGGTGAAATCGCCAGGGGCCAGGCAGGAGGGTATGAAGCAGCCTTCATTCGCTATTCCCTGAACACACTGCAACAGACCACAGAGTCCCAGGGAGCCAGAGCATGTCCTCATCACGGATTTCAGCAGGGAGCCTGGTCTACAGAGTGTGGTCTACACAACCGTGGAGTGCTTGCTCAGGTCCTTTTCTTAATGCTATGCCGTTACCCATATACCTTCTACTGCCTTGAACTGGCCAGAGATGCACGGAATTGTTCCAACGCTTGTTCTCGTTTTAGTGTCGGCTCCTGAAGGGATGGGTCTTGGTGTTCTATGGAATAACAGAAAACATTTGTCCCTGGCTTTTCTGGCCAGTAAGTTTCTAACATTCTTCTCCGCTATCCCCAAAGAATAGTTACACTGGTGAGACTGTGTATCGTATTGAAACAGAACAAAATGAACTACTTTTACTGTTTTTTAATGACTAAAAAATCATATTCTCATTGCACAAAAATAAAATTCATAAAGTGTAAAGAAGAAAATCAAAGCAATCCGTAATCCACCACTCAGAGGCAAGCATAATTAACATTTTAGTGTATCCCTTTCAATATTTAAACATATAATTTGGATCAGCCCATGTATGCAGTACTTTGGCACATTTCATTTAGAAATTTAATAGACTTTATTTTTTAGAGCAGCTTTAGGTTTTCAGAAAAGTTGTCAGAAAGTTCCTATATACCTCCTTCTTCCCATTTCAGTTTCCTTATTATCTACGCATTTTATTAGGGTGAAAATTCATTACAGTGGATGGACCAACATTAACACATCATTATTGACGACAGTCCAGGATTCCCACTCGGGGTTGTGCATTCTGTGGGTCTGGGCAGACGTATAAGGACATATATTCATCATTACAATATCACACAGAGTAGTTTCATTGCCCTAAACGTCCTCTGTGCTCCACCGACTCATCCCCCTCCCCTAACTCCTGGCAAACCACTGTTTCCACAGTTTTGCCTTTTCCGGAAACGTCGTATCATCAACACCGTCCAGGTTCAGCCGTTTCAGACTGGCTTCTTTCACTTAGTGCTAACACGCCCGTATGCTTCCTCCACGTCCTCTCATGGCTTGATGGCACGTGTCTTTTTAGAGCTAAATATTTCCGTGCGCGGACGGACCACTTACTGATCCATTCACCTGCCAAAGGGCAACCTGATTCCTTCCAAGTCTTGGCAATTCTGAATAAAGCTGCTATTAACACTCATGGGCAGATTTGGTGTGGACACAGGTTTCCATTCTTTTGAGTAAATATCCAGAAACAGAAGAGCTGTATCATATGGCAAGAGTGTGCTTAGTTTGTTAAGAAACTGCTGAACTATCTTCCAAAGTCCGCACCATTTTGTGTTCCCAGCAGCAACAGATGAGAGGTCCCATTGCTCCACGTCCTCACCAACTTTCAGTATTTCCGGTGTTTTTGCCTTCCAGCCATTTAACGGGTGCACGGGAGGGGGGGCTCATTTTTTCAATTTGCAATTTTGTAGTGACCCATGATGTGGACATGCTTATCGGCTACCTGTCTAGCTTCTTTGGTGAGGCTTCTGCTCAGGTCTTTGGTCCATTTTTAATTGGATTGTTTGATTTCTTATGGCTGATTTTTAAGAGTTACTCATATATTTTGGATACAAGTCCTTTATCAGATGTGTGTTTTGCAAAGATTTTCTCCCAGTCTCTAGCTTGTCTGTTCATCCTTTTAATGCTTTCACACAGGAAGAGATTTTAGTTTCAGTGAACATGTCAATTTTTCTCTCATGGACCATACTTTTGGTTTTGTATCTAAAACCCACCAGGGGCGCCTGGGTGGCTCAGTGGGTTAAAGCCTCTGCCTTCGGCTCAGGTCACGATCTCAGGGTCCTGGGATCGAGCCCCTCATCGGGCTCTCTGCTCAGCAGGGGGCCTCTGCTTCCTCCTCTCTCTCTGCCTGCCTCTCTGCCTACATGTGATCTCTGTCTGTCAAATAAATAAATAATATCTTTAAAAAAAAATGACCACCAAACCCAAAGTCAGCTGGGTGTTCTCCTCTGGGAGTTTTACAGCTGTATATTTTACATTTAGGTCTCTGATCCATTTTGAGTTACGTTTTGTAAAGGATATATGGTCTGTGCTCCGATTAATTTGTTTCCATGTGGACGTCCGCTTCTCCCAGCACCGTTTGTTGAAATGACCACCCTGTCTCCGCTGGGTCGCATTTGCTTCTTTGTCAGAGATCAGTGGCCCATATTTGCTCAGGTCTGTCCTGGCACATTACTGTGCTGCGTTAATACGTTCGTCTTCCGTCTTGTCAGTGCCACGCAGTCTCGACTACTCCAGTGTTCTATTAAGTCTTGCAGGCAGTGTCACTGTTTAATTACGTTTCTCTCCTTCAGTATTGTGTTGGCTATTCTGGGCCCTTTACCTACCTATATAAACTTTAAAATTAGTTCATTGAAAAAAATAAAATAAAATTAGTTCATTGATATACACAAAATAACAGGATTTTTAAAAAAAAGATTTTACTTATTTGACACAGAGAGAGACAGTAAGAGAGGGAACACGAGCAGCGAGAGAGGGAGAAGCAGGCCCTCCGCTGAGCAGGGAGCCCATTACGGGGCTCAGTCCCAGGACCCTGGGATCATGACCCAAGCCAAAGGCAGACGCCTAATGACGGAGCCACCCGGGCGCCCCGAATAACAGGACTTTGAGTGGACTGCATTGACTCTACAGATCAAGTTGTGAGGAACCGACGTTTTGGCCGTACGGCGTCGTTCCAACTGTGCACGTGCATTCTCTTTCCACTTACTGTTCTTTGATTTAACCAGCATTTTATACTTTTCCTCCCACAGATCTTGTGTGTGCTTCATTGAGTTTATACCCAAGTGTTTAATTTCGGGGTGAAAATAAAAATGAACAGTACCGCGTTTTTACTCTCAAATCCCACCTCTTCGCGGCTGCTCTATAAGAATCCAGCGGACTTCTGGGTATTCCTTTGCATCCTGTGGTCTTGCTGTAATCACTCATTAGTTCCAGGAGTTTTTGGTTTTTCTGAATCGATTCTTTGGGATTTTCTGCACAGACGATCCCCCATCCTCCTTCCTCCGTCTGGGCAATTCCCACGCTGGGAGTGCAGGGGTGGGAGCTGTGCTCCTCAGACAGAAGCCGGCATCCCTGAGCAAGGTCTGTGCCCTGACTTCCATGCGGCTGAGCCGGGCTGGGAGTCCGAGTCGGCAGCGGAGTGGGGCAGAGGGCAGGGAGAGCAGTGTCCCCGCTGCTGTGGCAGAGGACAGGGCAGCCACCTCTGGGGACTGTGTGCAGGGCTCCCGTGGGGTTGTGGTGTGCTCCCCAGTGCCTCATTGGCCTTGCTGGGCTGAGCTTGTGGTTCAAGCTCCCATAAGTCACCCTCCCAGTGTCTTGTCACTAAGTCCCTTTCTCGTGTATATCAGCCAGAAGTGGCTTCTGTTGTTCGTTTTGTCAAAGAGTACACTAGGGAAGCAAATTCTTTTTAGAATCAGTAAGATATTCACCTCATTCAACTTCCTGGGGAAAATCCTACAGCGAAGAGGCCCAAGTAGAAGGTGTCTGAAGAGCTTGTGTGCGAGGCTGATCTTCATCCTTCCCTGAAGATGCAGAAACCACACTCTGGGAAGAGTCTCCGGGGAGGGACCTGACGATTTCCGTGGCTGGCGGAGTTGGCAGGAGCCCAGCAACGATCAGAAGCCCGAATTGTCCCTCACCTGCACCGTCGCTCACACCCAGCAGCTCGTGGGGACCCTCCTGTCTTCACAGGCTTTTGTGAACATCCGTTGCAATGCCTTGAACAGGGCAAAGAGTTCAGCACAGCGCCCTCATTTGACAGGACACCTGTCAGTGGCTGGGCGGGGTGGGGAGAAGCGGGGTCTTCGGAGTTCTGGCTTTGGAGCCCCTTGGCTGTAGAGCTGCATGGTCTCCGGGTGTGGAAATCACCAGCAGATGAAAGAGGGTGTACCAAGGAGATAGTCTCGTTGAAATTCATTTGTGCTTATTTAGTTTAATTAATGATCTGAGATCTAGTGGGATGTGATACACATTTAGCTTCACATCTGCCTACAGATGGCAAATTAATAGGTCAGTTCCTTGTCAGCAAAACAGAAAGCGATTGATTGTCTAATTTATTTAACTTTCTAGTTGATTTGAATTTTTGCAGATTTAGCATCTGTTTGAAAGATGCTTTAAAAATGATATAAAACCTTTCTCCAAAAATTAACCAGTTTGCAAACTACCGTAACATCTCCTTTTTCCACCACAAAAAAAGTGCCAAGCATGGCTTTCCCTTCTTAAATAAAGGGCCTCACGGTCAAGTATACATTCAGCTGCCGTGACCATTCTCCTGCTGGTGGACCCGAGCACACGGCCTGCAGCTCACTGACTCGTGAAAACAAGTGACTTTCTTTTGTCTTCAAATGGATTGTTAAGAGGAAGTCAGTGGGTTCCTTGGCCTTGGCACGGTCGGCGTCATGGTGTTCCGCACTTTAGTTCTGCCTGTCGCCATTCGCATCCTTTTGGGTCACTGGAGTTCTCTCTTCTGATCTGGAGAGGTTTCTGTGTGACGCTCTTTGTGACGATTGTGGGCGATACCCACTTCCATAGGAGCAAACGTTTCCGGATCTCCTCCATCCTTAATCCCACCAGATGTACAAGGTGGAGAACCTTTCTGCAGCACAAAGACATCTACTCAAGACACAGGAGAAAAAAGCTTGTGTTTCATCATTGTTTTTTCTCTTTCAACTCAATTTCTTCCATCAGTAGAGGAAAGAACAAAACCAAGATCAGTGTGGGTCAGTTAGAGAAGCCGGACAGGGTCTTCCCGGTCCATGTCCAGTGTGAGCTCTCTGTTGCAATCAGAAAGGCTCAAAGGCAATTGAGAAGAGAATTAACAACACAAAAGTACCACAATTTAATGTTTGCTCTTAAGATGTAGGGTGAGTGCTGAAAGGACAGGGAGCCTGGACGCAAATGAACACTTTGTCTAACGAAGTAATAGCCACGCATGGTCCTGTGTCCCAGGACAATGAAAATCGTTGCAAATCTGTCCCATCTTTATTAATGATCACTCACCTGAGTAAAAATATTTATTTTTATGTAACTTCCAGTACTTATCTAAAATGAGATGACAGTTGGGGTGCCTGGGGGGCTCAATCAGTTACGAGTCTGATCCTTGATTTCAGCTCAGATCATCTCAGGGTCGTGAGATTGAGCCCCAGCTCGGGCTCCAAGCTCAGTTCAGATCGGCTTGGGATTTTCTCTCTCTCTCTGCTTCTGCCTCTCTCCCTCTCGCTCATGCTCTCTTTGCCTCTCTCTCTAAAATAAATAAATCTTTTAAAAGAGGAGGTGACAGTAAATGGAATCTGTGGCCCAATAACATGTTTGGGTGCATGCCTGTGTGCGTATGCAGAAGGCACAAGCGGAAACTTATGTAAAAAATGAATTATGAGCCTCATCACACAGACAACCCATATGTGAAGTGGGAAAACAGCATTTTCCATTAGCCTCAGCCTAATATTGTGCCAAAGGCGTGTTTTAAATGCACTGGTCTGGGATGCCTGGGTGGCTCAGTTGGTTAAGCGGCTGCCTTCGGCTCAGGTCATGATCCCAGCGTCCTGGGATGGAGTCCCACATCAGGCTCCTTGCTCGGCAGGGAGCCTCCTTCTCCCTCTGCCTCTGCCTGTCTCTCTGCCTGTGCTCGTTCCTGCGCTCTCTCTCTGACAAATAAATAAATAAACTCTTAAAAAAAAATAAATGCACTGGTCTTCTGGGAGAAAACTTAAGTTTGGCTGAATTTTACATGCGCAGATACAACCAAGTTTTTAAAAACAAATTAAATATTCGTGGCACTCGACGGGGGACGTGTGTCAACAGTTAAGACGTGTGGGTGACGAAAGCCCAAAGCTCACGGATAAGAGAAGACACACGGCAGTCGGCTCACGAGATCTCCGAGGCCTTCCTCTCTCTGCCAGGTTTTTCCAAGTGACCAAAGCCTAAACTGGCTGGAAAGTGGGAAAATCCACGGGACCTGATTTTCGGTCATTTACTCGCCTGGCAAACGTCCATCAAGTACATGAAGACGAGCGGGCTAGTGGGGGCTGCAGGGGGGCGTGTCCTCGGGGGAGAGGACGGGCCCGGCTCACCGTGCGGCCGGGACAGCAGGACAGCGGCGGCGGAGCGGTCGTGGGGACGTGACACCAGTGCCTTCCCGCGCCCAAATCACCTGAAAACCGCGGGCGGCTCACCCTCCACGACCTGTGGGCGCACCTCCGTCTCTCGGTAGGTGCCGGGCCTCCCGCCTTCTCCCTCCGCGGCCAGGTGGGGTGCACCTGCCTGCCCCTGAGGGATGCGGGTGCAGAACCACACCTCAGACCCTGTGGCAGCATCTATTTGGGGACTTGGGACCACAGCGTTCGGAAACAGAAAGAGCAACGCCTACCCGACACACGCCCCTTTCCTGAAGCCTCGCCGGCCGTGTGGCTGCCACGTCTGCAGACGCCCCGCCTCCTCCAGTCCGGCCGTGGTGGCAAGGACACTGGCACGTTGGGTGACGCGGCCGCCGTTCTGCCAACGCCCCTCGCGCTCGTGTGGGCGGGTGTGGGGCTGTGCAGGCGGTGACTCGCGAGACGTGTCAGGACGCCGTGGGGACGCCGTCAATAGCACGGGGACGTGTGTGCGTCTCGTGTCCCCTCCCCCGGTCCAGGTTCGTCGGAGCTTCACTGGGACCACGTGAAAAGCAGGAAGGACCGTGCAGTCACCTTCGTCACGCCCCATCCGTCCAACCGTTCACCGCGAACACACTCGCCGACGCTCAGCTTGCGCCCGCCGCCGCGGGCCTGTCCCGCCCAAAGGAAGGACGAAGGTCTCCATGTGGACGTTGAGATCGCTCAACCTGAAGAGGGCGGAAGTCAGCGTGGAGCAGGCGCCTGGGGGTCACTCGTATGAGAGGGACGAGGGACGCGACTGCAGAAGGACCAGAGCTGCGCCTGCAGTCAAGCCTCCCTGGGGCACGGAAATGGTCGCCTTCGGGGTGTGAAATGTCTGGATCCATGGAAACCTTCGTCCTCCCTCCCTCGTAGAGCCAACCGCAGCGCTGAGTCTTGGGCTCCTGGCTCCTTCCTAAGAAAGTTCCGCGTTCCGCAAAACAATCCCGGGAACAGGAGCACAGCGTTCTCACCTGGGATAGCTGAGGTGCCCTGTGAGTCAGTGTGGCGACAGCCTTGCCCTCTGTCGTCTTCCCTTGTCGGTGTCCGTCTGCTCTGGACTCCTGCAATTGCCGGGTCGGGGTACACCGGCGACCTGCAGCTCCTACTGCGCATTTACGGACCCACAGATAGGTGCGGGCCTCTGGGGACGTGGGGACACCTGGGATTCGTCCCACGGGGCTCACGTGCCCCACCATGAAAACGAGGGTAATGACAAGACCGACGACTCCGGCAGTCCTGGGGCGGCGAGATGACGCCGTTCCCGCGGAAGGCAGCGCTGCAACCACCGGTACGGGTTCCCGGGGACAGCCTCGCCCGCGGCCGGGAGCGCGTGCTGGGAGTGTCCCTGCGCAGGGCCGGCTACTGCTTGGGGTTCTGCCCCGGCGGGAGCGCAGCAGGACAGCACCGCGCTCCGTGCTCCGCTCTTCCGTGACGCCGCCGCAGTCCGCGTGGTAGAGACGTCCGGGAAGCATCCTCTTCAACGAGCGAGTCAGGATTTGGGGGTGACTCAGAGTGTTGTTTTCTTAAAGGCACCGACAGTAAGGATGCGCCTGGGAAGACGCGCCCCAGCCCGGCCGGTGCTTAGCTCCGGGTCACGCCCATTAAGAGCCCGTCATGTTTCTGTCACGTCCCCCCGCCCGGGCGGGCTGGCTCTGAGCCCCGAATGGGAAACCAGAGGGTGCAAATGGGGGAGACCCCAGCCAGTGCGGACACGCGAAGAACAGGGTGACGAACGATGGTTCCTCCACATCCGCGTGTATGCGGTGGCGCAGGTCCTGGTCCTGTCCGACGTCCCTGTTTGTCTGCAGTGGTGACGCCGGCCTGGGGGAGCCGCGCGCTTGCCTTCCTTCCGACTCTCCCGCGTCCCCCGTCTCTCCGTCTGTCTCTCCGTCTCTGTCTCTCTGTCTCCGTGTCTCTCCGTCCGTCTCCCCGTCTCTGTCTCTCCATCCGTCTCCGTCTCTCCGTCCGTCTCTCCATCTCTGTCCCTCCGTCCATCCCCCTGTCTCTCCGTCCATCTCCCTGTCTCTGTCTCTCTGTCCCCCTGTCTCTCCATCTCTGTCTCTCCGTCCGTCTCCCCGTCTCTGTCTCTCTGTCCCCCTGTCTCTCCGTCCATCTCTCCATGTCTGTCTCTCCGTCCGTCTCCCTGTCTCTCCATTCATCTCTCCGTCTCCATCTCTCCATCTGTCTCTCCATCTCTGTCTCTCTGTCCTTCTCCCTGTCTCTCTGTTCATCTCTCCATCTCTGTCTCTCTGTCCATCTCCCTGTCTCTCCGTCCATCTCTCCGTCTCTGTCTCTCCGTCTGTCTCTCTGTCTCTGTCTGGCAGAAAGCTGTCCTGAGCCCCAGGCGGTACCTGCTCAGCGGCACTCAGAGACGGACATGGGGCAGACTCGGGGACAGTCCCACATTCCCCTCACAGGGCCCACCAGCAACCCCAGGGGACCAGCCGCTGGGTCACCAGAAGCAGCAGACAGCAGAGACAGTGAAGGGACAGAGGCAACGTGCTGGAGGCAAAGGTGTCACGAGAGCCTCCCAGCCAGTGGCGCGGGCTTTCAGAAGTGCCAGTCGCCCCCGCCGGGATCACGTGACACGGTGGCCGAGGCGGCCCCGGAGGCTGGGAGCAGACACCCGCCAGGGTGCAGACTCCCATGACACAGGGAGGCCCCGGAGGCTGCTGTGAGGGCAGCCGCGACAGACGGTCCCGGGAGTCTTTGTCCCCGTTTGTGTCTGTGCGGAACAGGACGCACGGAGAGCTACCCGGCCTCCCCCACAGAGACGCAACAATCTGAGAGCGGCTCCCGGGAGGCCGGCGCGGGGAGACGGGATGACCGGGCCGCTCGCCCCCAGGAAGCGGTCGGGGCTCCGAGCGGCCGTGAGAACTTCCGTAACCTGCCGCACGAATACACGCGCTTTCTCCCTCGGCCCGGGACATCATACAAAATCCAATCGCGGGGGCGCCGGGGTGGCTCAGTGGTTAAGCCTCTGCCGTCGGCTCAGGTCATGATCTCAGGGTCCTGGGATCGAGCCCCGCATCGGGCTCTCTGCTCGGCGGGGAGCCTGCTTCCCCCTCTCTCTCTGCCTACTTGTGATCTCTGTCTGTCAAATAAATAAATAAAATCTTTTAAAAAAATCCAATCACGACCCCAGGCACAGAGCGGCAATCCGGAGAGCGCCGCTGAGCCGCTGACGTCCTGCCCCACACGGCCCCGGTTAGGACAACGCTGACGTAGACGCTGGTGCCGGGCGGGTGTCGTAAGCCCCGGGACGACCGCTCAGGAGACAACCCACAGGACCGAGAAATACTCACACTGTTGGTCAGAGAAGAGCCCCTGGACGCAGAGAAGTGCGGGCCGGGGCGGACGACGGGGCGTGATGGCGGCCGCGGACCTGACCACGACACCCGTGTGTGTCCACAGCGCACAGGGTCCGCACGCACGCACGGTCTGCGGGGCCGGGGGCAGTGGGGAGAGACCCGCCGGGAACACAGCCATGAGGGACAGGGGGAGGGTGCACCGACACCAGGACAAGACAGACGTGGAAGCAGAAACTGGTCCCTGAGATAAAATGGGGCATTTTATTATAAAAGGCCCAATTCATAAGGAAGATATAACAATTTTAAGCTAACACACGCTTATTAGCAGGAACCCAAAATGCCTGAAACTGACAGAACTGAAGGGGAAAGAGAGGATTGAACAGCGTTTAGAGACTTCAGCACCTGCCCCCGACCCGCCCCCAAAACCGAGCGGGCACAGGCCGGAGACCACGGGGAAACGTGCAAGGCTGGGACGGTGCTTTGCACCATGCGGCCTGGGGTCCACAGGACCCTCCGCCAAAGAGCAGAGGGCGCGCTGGGGCACCCGAGACGCTCTCCAGCGGGGACCGAGTGGGGTACCCCGAAGAACGTCCCGGCACACGTGGGATGGAACCGTACTGAACCGGCACTAAACCATGGGAGAAAATGAGGGAGGTTCACAACTGTGGGCCTATACAACACATCCTAAATACAGAGGGTCCAAGAACAAACCCCAAGGGTACTTAGACCCCCGACCTGCATGAGCACGCCGGCACTTATGGGACGGGGTCAAAGCCACCCGCACAGGGAGATGCAGCTTCGAGGTCCCACACTAAGACCTCAAACGAATAACCTTTCAGCGTAAGAAACTACAAAAGAGGAGCAAAGCCCAAGCGCAGCGGAAGGAAGGAAACCAGATTAAAGCAGAAGTGAAAGAAAGAACAGTGGAGAGATCCACAAAACCAAAAGTGTTTGTTTGACAGCACGGACAGAAAACCATCCTGTAGCCAGTCAGACCAAGGAGAAAAGAAAGCCACTGAGTCACCGGAGTCGGGGACAGAGGCGGACATCGGACCCACACCGTGACCTCCCGAATGTAAATGCAGACCAGAACTGCGGGCTGTCGTCAGCCACGTGCCGGTTAAGGGAAACGAAATGGATAAATTCTTAGAGAAACACAAATACGAAGCTGACCCTGGAGGACAGACCATCTGAACAGGTATAAAACAAGAAGGCACAGTAGTAACGTAGAAACGCCTCTGGGCCAGGGAGCTGCCCCGCGGACTTCCTGCACACACTGGAAGCAACAAGCGTCACGCACTCAACGGAGGGTGCCGAGGAGAGAACGCGCCCGAGCGCGTCACCAGCCTGATGCCAACTCCGGGCCCAGACGGTCCGAGCTCACGGCTGCAGACCGAAGGCCGCCGTGAGCACAGGCGCAGAAGTCACCACGCCCTCCCCGACACGGCGCCCAGATGAGAGCACGCAGAGGTGGATCGGACACGCGAGGAACCAGGACTTCTCCCCGCCGCGCGTTTGGCCCACAGCAGTCGATGAAACCCACGGTAGAAGTAACAGAATAAAGGACGAAAGCCACACGGCCTCTCGATGGAGGCAGAAACAAATTCTGACAAAATCCAGCACCCCTCCCCCAGTGAAAAATACTCACAAACCAGCAGGACAAGGAGACGTCTGCAGCCCGACCCTTCTGGTTATGGTGAGTTGACTTTCGACAACGGGGCCGAGACGAGTCCAGGGAAAGGGCAGCCTCTCAGCGTGCGGGCCTGGAACACGAGCACCCGTTCGAATGGTGTCAGCTTCTCCCTTACCCTGTGCACGAAACCATCTGCACGTGGGGCCCAGACAGGTGGGAGCACAGGAGGGCAAAGCATGTTCATCTTCATGGTCAATGACGGCTTCTTACATTTGACACCTAAAGCACAGTGACAGAGGAGAAAACTGGACGTTAAAATTAAAACTTTTTGTTGCAAATGATCTCAACAGGGACAACCCAAGAAGAATGGAAGAAAGTACTTGCAAATCATGTACTAATGTGAGACTGGTACCCAAAATACATAAAGAACGTCTTTAACTTGACGATAAAAAAACCCAAAAAATCCCATTATAAATTAGCCAAGGATCTGAATGAACGTGTCCCCAAGAAGACCGACAAATGGCCAGTGAGCCACAAAAGGATGCTGGGCTTTGTCAGTCACCAGCGAAACGCAAAGCCACACCGAGATGTCCCTCCAACATGCTAGGACGGCTGTGACCGCGGAGACAGACAACAGGTGTTGTCGGAGGCGTGGGGAAATGGAAAACCAACAGAGCAGCTTGTGTCGCTGGCAAGACCCTAACGGCACCACGAGCTCCACGAGTGGCCGCCCGGCGCTGACGGCCAATAGGACGGCGGATGAGGAGGCCAAGGGCTTGGCCACTCCTTTGGGGGCTAGATGTTTGCCGTTCACTGTGGCCACGGGCACCCAGGTCTGCATACACAAAACCCTCCGAGATGCGCACTTTGAACAAGCGAATGATACCAGCAAATGGGTCAAAACAGTAAAACGTCTCCAATGGACATGTGCGAAACCTGCTTCCAAAAGGGCGTAATGTTAAGCCTGTTCCTAAGGCTCCCAGGCATCCCCGACTCTGGTTTTCTCTTTGGCTTGGGGTGTCCACATTCCTTGCTGTGTCCTCCCCCGGGCAGTGTCCATGTCACCTCGGGCTGAAAAGCCACGATTCTCCAGAGGTTTGTAGCAGAAATGCC
>ML110437.1:42138-89757 GCA_003697995.1 Taxidea taxus jeffersonii
GCGACTCGTTAAAATTAAGCCATTTTAACCTGCGATGATCTGTTTTTAAAGCTCATAGGTGGAAGTCAGGACTCAGCGGGGCGCAGAACGGCAGGGAGGCGCCCCCACAGTGTCCTCCTATACAGGAAGCCGGGAGATGGGAACGCTATTTACTGCTCTCCACATTCTGCCTACTGGGAAATTAGTTTTCTTTCCTTATTTTAAGCAAGTGCTTGTTAACTATAATGGACACTCAACTTCTCATTTCAAAGGGTGAATCCACATCCATTTTAAATGTAAAAAAGAAAATATAAATAAATAATCATGGCCTGAACCAATCCAAGTAACATAAGAAATGTATCAACAACCTTCACCTTTACCTGAAACTATAAGGTCCTAGAGGAAAACATTGGTAAAGAGCTTCTCGATATGGGTCTTGGTGATAATTTTTTGGACAGGAAACCTAAAGCACAGGGAACAAAAGTGAAAATCCACAAGTGGGGCACATCAAACCCAAAGGCTTCTGCACAAGAGAGAAAGCCACAGGCACGAGAAGGAAGCCTCGGGACCGGGAAAAGGAGCCTGTGAGTCCCGCATCTGGAAGGGATTCATGCCCAGAATGGATGGAGAACGTACACAGCTCAACAGCAAGAAACCAAGCTAATTAAAAGATGGACAGAGGACTTTAACAGGAATGCTTCCACAGATGACACACAGAGGCCAAGAGACATGCAGAGGGAGGGTCACTCATCATCAGGGAGATGCAAATCCAAACCACAGCAGGAGACCACCTCACAGCTCTTGGAATGGCAACCATCAAAAAGGCAAAAAATAGTGTTGGCCAAGATGCGAGGAAGGGACCCTCTCCCACTGCTGCTGGGGATGCAAATGGCAGCAGCCACTCTGGAAAGCAGTACGGAGAGTCCACAGAAAGTTACAAACACAGCTACTCTAGGACCCAGTGATCGCACTTGGGAATGTTCATTCAGAGGAAAAGAAATCCGGAGCTCAAAGAGGCGTCTGTCCCCCCACATTCACTGCAGCACTACTTACAAGAGCACAGATGTGACCAGCCTAAGGGTCCACCCGGGATGCACAGACGAGGAGCTGCAGTGCATACACACCATGGTGCACTCAGCAATTAAGAAAGAATGAAATCTTGCCATTTGCAGCCACAGAGGTGGACCTCGAGGGCCTTAAGCGAATGAAATGGGTCAAAGACAAACACTTACACGTGGCATCTAAAACCCCGTGGGTGGGTACAGAGGACAGGTCAGTGGTCAGCAGAAGCGGGGAGGGTGGCGAGAAGAACTGGAGGAAAGTGGCCGCAAGTGCGAACTTCCAGCTGCAGCTGCAGCTGCAGTGAGTCCTGGGACCGCAGTGTGCGCCGCCCTGTGCTGTTGGAAAGCGGCACAGAGACAAGGTCCTAAAGTTCTCACCAGGAGGACACACGTGGAGTGAACCTACGGAGCACGGGACCCCCGGCCCAGCCCAGCCCTCCCCCAGCCCTCCCCCCGCCCCACCCCAGAGCCCTGTCCACTTCCCACAGGGAGCTCCAAGCAGCCCACCTCTTGCCCCACCTGGACTCCCGGCCCATCCCCCCACCCCTGACCCCAGAGCCCCGCCCACCTCCCACTTGCATCCCAGAGCCCACCTCCCTCCGGTACCCCAGACCCAGGCGAGTGTTGGCGCTGGGGCCCCCAAGGGACCACCTGGGTGGGGTGGCAGGACCCCAGGGACCCAGGTATCTCTGGGATCTGCATCCCAGCCCCGGTGTTCAGGGGCCCTAGACAGAGGACACAAGGCCTGTGGGGCCTCAAAGGAGCAGGGAACACCTTTCCATGAAGGAATATGGGATTTGTGGGGCGGGGGGTGGGTCCCCAAACCCTCGCAGGGACCTGGGGCTTGTGCGGGAGCATACACTGGGGGACTGGTTTTCCTCCCTTGGACCTGCTCAGAAGCTTCCCTGAGCCTCATTTGCCTCATCTGTGAGATGGACAGAATACAGTACCTTGGAGCGGGGTTCGTTAGCTGATATTTTCCACCAGCGCTGAAGGCCTGAAAAGATTTCACCGGCCAACATCTTGGTGCCTTGGAATTGAGCGTCAGAAGGCAGGGATCCCATCTCATGTGGGTGCGACTAAACCATCTCATCCCCACTCAGTGGTCAGCAGTCACAGGACGAAAGCGAAGGTTCTCTGTTTCCCCAGTTTTTCGGAGACAGGAGGGATGTGCAGGCTGTGTCAGCACTCCACGTGTGTCCTCGTGCTGAGAACTTTAGGACCTTGTCTCTGCGCCGCTTTCCAACAGCACAGGGCGGCGCACACTGCGGTCCCAGGACTCACTGCGGCTGCAGCTGGAGGTTTGCACTTGCGGCCACTTTCCTCCAGTTCTTCCCGCCACCCTCCCCGCTTCTGCTGACCACTGACCTGTCCTCCGTACCCACGCAGGGGGTTTTAGATGCCACGTGTAAGTGTTTGACCCATTTCATTCGCTTAAGGCCCTCGAGGTCCACCTCTGTGGCTGCAAATGGCAAGATTTTTCTTTAACATATCATTATGGGTCTAGGCCACATTTTCTTTCTCCATCTGTCCATCGATGGTCACTTAGGCTGTTTCTGCATCTTGATGACCGTAAATAACGCTGCAGTAAACATGGGGAGGCAGACGATGTTAGGAGTTAGTGTTCTCCTTCCATTCAGATATATTCGCAGAAGCGGAATTGCTGGATCACATGATACTTCAATTTTTAATTTTTCTTTAAAGATTTTATTTATTTATTTGTTAGAGAGAGCGCGCAGAAGCAGGCAGAGGGAGAGGGAGAAGCAGGCTCCTTGCTGAGCAAGGCACCTGATTCGGGACTTGATCCCAGGACCCTGAGATCATGACCTGAGCTGAAGGCAGAGGCTTTAACCCACTGAGCCACCCAGGCGCCCCTTGGTTTTTGCTTTTGAGTTGTCTGAGTCCTTATATATTTCACAGATTAGCCCACTTGTAGATCTGCGCTTTGGAAATGTTTGCTCCCATTTGGAAAGCTGCCTTTTCATTCCATTCACTATTTCCTCAACTGTACGGAACTTGATTCATTGGATACAGTATCACTTGATTATTTTTGCTTTTCTCTTGGTGTCCAATCCAAAAGATCATTGAGAAGACAGTGTCCAGGAGCTTTCCCAAAACACTTTCTTCTGAGAGTTTTTTGGTTTCAGGTCATTAATCCACTTTGAGTTGGTTCCACGTATGGTGTGAGAGACGATCTGGTTTCATTCCTCTGCATGTGGCTGTCCTGTTTTCTCAGCATATTGATGAGGACACCAACTGTCCCCATTTCATAGTCTGGGCTTTTCCTCCAGTTAATTGACCATATATGTATGGGTTTATTTCTACGCTCCCTGTCCTGTTCCATTGGTCAATGTGTCTGTTTTTATGCCAGTGCCATTCTGTTTGGAGTAGTGTAGATTTGTGCGGTGGCATCACATCAGGGTGCACGCATGCTTCTAGCTTTGTTCTTCTTTCTCAGTCTTACTTTGGCTATTTGGGGTCTTTTGCGGTTCCACACAAATTTTATGATTGTTCAATTTCTGTAAAGAATGCCATTAGAATTTTGATAGGGATTGCATAGCATCTGTATACTGCTGTGGGTAGTATGGACATTTTACCAATATTAATTCTTACAATCCTTGAGCACAGAATATCTTTCCATTTATGTGTGTCTTTTTTTTTAAGATTTTATTTATTCATTAGTTAGAGAGTGAGGACAGGCAGACAGAGAGGTAGGCAGAGGCAGAGGGAGAAGCAGGCTCCCTGCTGAGCAAGGAGCCCGATGTGGGACTCTATCCCAGGACGCTGGGATCATGACCTGAGCCGAAGGCAGCCGCTTAACCAACTGAGCCACCCAGGCGTCCCTATGTGTGTCTTTTTAAACTTCTTTCAACAATGTCAATTTTCAATGTATAGATCTTTCATCTTGATTAAATCTGTTTCTAGTTATTTTATTCTTTTTTTAAAGATTTTATTTATTTATTTGACAGACAGAGATCACAAGTAGGCAGAGAGGCAGGCAGAGAGAGGGGGAAGCAGGCTCCCCACTGAGCAGAGAGCCTGATGCGGGGCTTGATCCCAGGACCCAGAGATCATGACCTGAACCAAAGGCAGAGACTT
This sequence comes from Taxidea taxus jeffersonii, assembly GCA_003697995.1. Classification (NCBI taxonomy): domain Eukaryota; kingdom Metazoa; phylum Chordata; class Mammalia; order Carnivora; family Mustelidae; genus Taxidea; species Taxidea taxus. Next base: position 46,278 of record ML110437.1, read on the forward strand.
CAACCCACTGAGCCATCCAGGCGCGCCCCCGCCCCAGTTATTTTATTCTTTTTAATGTAATTGTAAATGGGATTGTTTTATTCTTTTTTTTCTTTTGAGAATGCAGTGCTTTAAAAGCATTTTAAACAACTGTTGATATAATGTACCATAAAGCAAACATCAAAGAAAGGTTTTGTATCAATATATTCTCTGAGTGTGGATCAATTAACTCAGAAATCAACAAAAGTAATTTAAAAAATATTCATAGAAATCTAAAAAAATACTTATTAAAACTCACACTCTAGAATAAATCATTCTTTGAAACTGGATTATACTTACAAGTGAAAGCTAATTTTAAAAAAAGTGTGAAAGGCAGCTAAAGCAATAATTCCAGGGATGTTTATAGTTTTCCATGCTTTAATTAGATAAAAGAGGGGTCAAGATTATTGGCTCTATAATATTAGCAAAGTAGAAATAGAATAACAGAACAACCCAAAAGTAAATAGAAGGGAGAAAATAAAAATGATAGGGTGGAAATTAATAAAGTGAAAAACAATGATACCATAGAGATAGAACACAAAAGAGATTTGGGATAGATTGAAAGCATGAAACTCCCTGGCAAAACTGATCTAAGGAAAATAGAAAAAGAGGGGAGTAGGAGGTGGGAGAGGGAGGGAGGGAGGGAGGGGGCATAATATATGAGTGATCTTAGAGATTATGGTAGCAGAATAATGGTCTCCCAAAGTGTCCCCATCCCCCTAGTCCCCAGAACCAGTGACTGGGACCTTACATGGGAAAAGGGCCTTGAGATGGAGACATCCTTGATTGTTCAGACGGCCCCGTCTGTTTCCAGGTGTCCTTAGTATGGGCTGAGGGAGCAGCGTTCAGAGTTAGGTGCTGTGAGGACGATCCCGCTCACAGCTGTTGGCCTGAAGGACGGAAGACGGGGCATGAAGTCAAAGAATGACGATGCCGTCTAACTCTGCACAATGCCCAGAGCAGATTTCCCCCCGAAGCCTCTGGAAAGGAACACAGGCCTGCCCGCGTCTTGCTTTTGTCGTGAGAGCTGTGTCGCACTCTGACCTACGGACACGTCAGATGGTAAATGCGTGCTGTTTCCGGACCGAGTGTGCGGTGCGTTCACCCAGGGGCAGAGAGTCTAACAGTAAGAGCACCATAGCAGAAGTAGCTGCACGGTAATAAACTTGAAATCTTAGAGTCCCTGGATAAATTCCCAGAAGAATCTAACTTACCAATACTGACTGGAGAAAGCTTATGAGACCTGAGAGTCCAAAAAACCATCATAAAATTTAAGTAAAAATTTCCCAGCAAGATAACAGAAGCTGCACTTGGTTTTGTGGGCTCATTCTACCAAATATTCAAGGAAGAGAGAATTTGAGTTTTATTTTACTTAAAATATTTACCTATTTATTTATTTAAGATTTTATTTATTTATTTGACAGAGATCACAAGCAGGCAGAGAGAGAGGAGGAAGCAGGCTCCCCGCTGAGCAGAGAGCCCGACGTGGGGCTTGATCCCAGGACCCTGAGATCATGACCTGAACTGAAGGCAGGGGCTCAACCCACTGAGCCACCCAGGCGCCCCTATTTACCTATTTATTTGAGAGAAAGAGCATGCGCAGGGAGGGGCAGAGGCAGAGGGAGAAGAGAAGCAGACCCCCGCGGGCACGGAGCCTGACATCAGGACCGGAGCCCAAACTGAGAGTCTGATGGCTGCTTCAGGAACTCAGCCAGCCGAGCATGTCTTGGGTTTTAAACAAACTCTCCCAGGAGTAGAGAACACGCACATGTTGATGAGATTAGCTTAGACTCGATAAGGACAGTCTGAGAAAGGAAGTGGCGATCTCACTTGTGAACTTGGGAAAAAAATCCTTCAAAAATCAGGCAACTGAACCAGCAGTCGTTGAAAGAGTCCTGTATTGCAGCGAGCCGAAGTCCTTTAAAGTCCGAGAATCTTTTACGTGTGAGTCCGCGCTGGGAATCTGTATGTCCATTCAATAGTGCAGGAAAGACATTTCATAAAAGTCAAACCCCCTTAATGAGAAGACCTCCCGGCAGCTGGGAGTGAGAGCGAACTTCCGTACCTGACAGAGGGCATTTCCACGCGTGTCAGACGGACGGTTAAGCCCCGCGGGTCGAAGTTCAAGTTGGTCCGACTATTTGCAAAGGAGCTGGTGTCAGCTAGTGACACGGAAGGTGTGTGCACCCTTTGCCCCAGCATCTCTAGTCGTGGGTGTCCATCCTAGGAGGCAAGAAGGGTGCCCCGGCAGACAGGCTTGTGAGGGGCCATAGTTGCTCCTAACAGCAGCAACCCGAGCGTCCGGAGCACCCGCCTCTGCTGCACTCACCGGTTCATCCTTTCAGGGCACTGAAGACCCGTGAACTTCATGTCTCAAGTAAGAAAGGTCTCAGAAAAATATGCACGTGTGACACTATTTCTATCCAGGGTCAAGAACATGGAAATGGAAGAAAACACATGGGAGAGAAAGATACTGAGAGCGGGTTAGTAATTAAAGCAAAGGAACAACAAACACGAAATTTGGGATATTCCTGTTACCCCCAGGAATGGAGGAAGGAGACACAAATGGGGACAGTGATATAATCTAATCACGTCCTATTTCTTAAACTGGGTGGTAGGGAAGCAGGCAGTGGCCGCAGGGATCTTTCGATCCAAACATGTGTTATGCGTGTGGTTTTGGGTCTGTGCACTGTTTGTGTACCCCGGTTCTCACACCACACTATGACAAGATGGGACGGGACACTGGGTTGTGGGTTAGGCTGAGTCACCTCTGGGGAGCTGCCTGTGGAATGGATGACGGCCCCAGCAGCAACGCTTCCCTGTAATAAACTCTTAGGTTGGTCCCTAACCATGGGCCGGGCGGGAGCCGCGGGGTAGCTCGGCCGCTCACAGACCTGGGAAGCTCCGTCCTTCCTGTGCTCCTCCGACTGGCTGAAGCACGAATAAGCTGAACACAGACATCTCTTTCCTTTCAGCCCAGGGCACATTTTATTACCACAGCATGTTGCTTCTTTTGAATACCCTTTCACTGGCCCACTACTTCAACTGATAATGTCTGTTTTCAGAAGAGGGAATATTTAGGGGATTTTAGAAAAAGGTAGCAGTTTCCCCCTCGATGACGTTGTCAGCATTACTGATCTTCCACGACATAGCCACCTTATCTAAGTCTCATCTGGGAAGGAAATAAGAAAAGGAATTAAAACAACAATATTGTGAACATACACTGAGTCATAGCCTTTCCACCTCGGCTTCAAGTCCCGGCTGGTTCTAACCCAGCGAGGGCCAGCTTCTTAGCGCTAGAAAGGGTGGGGCTCTTTGTTTTCCTGGTGGTCTGCTTGTAAAACAACACAGTGGAAATAATTTGGGGTGGGGGTTCCTGGGGGGCTCAGTCGGTTAAGCACCTGCCTTTGGCTCAGCTCATGATCCCGGGGTCCCAGGATGGAGCCCCACATCGGGCTCCGGGCTCAGCGGGATAGACGGCTGGTCTAGGAGCTGGACTTCCCGGGAGCAGGTGCAACGAGGGGGAGCCAGGGCCCAGCAGAGACCATTTGTGGGCAGCTCAAATGCAATGTCCCTTGGGATGATTTGGCTTCATCCAATCAACGGCTGGTCGTTCTGCCCGTAATGACCCACATCCTAGAAATCGGAGAGAAACACCTCTTTCATGGACAAGCTTTTGAGAAACTGCCGTGCTTACAATGTCGTCTGATGGGCCACCACAGCTGTGTCTCCCTTGGGCTCCGCAGCCTGTAGATGACAATCGGAGACGGGGTAACAGCCCAGGCTGCCTCCCTCCTGCTTTGGCCTCTGTTTCTCTGGTGACCTCAGCTTTCTACAGGGCAGAGCCTGGCCTCGGTTCTGCGGGAGGCCACCCGGAAGCCCTGCAGGTGGCTCCGCCCGTGGTCTGGCTGTGGTGTAGACCAGCCTGGGGCGCACCCTGAGGAAGGAAGACGCTGGAGAACAAGGAGGCTGGCACTCGGGGAAGCTCCTCACAGGGCAAGAGAGGCCCAGGCAGAGGAGGGCAGACCCCAGAAGGCTTTCAGCGGGAAGGCATGTGGCCACGGCTGAGGGAGCAGCGGTTTCAAGCATCGAGAGGGAGACCAGCCCTGCCCGCTGCCCTTGGTGGTGCGAGAGGCCAGACTCCTTGGTGTCCTTAGCCAGATGTGTCCGCCGAGTGAGGTTAAGGGCCACTCCCAGAACTGCTGACATGGCACTTGTGGGGATTTCCTGGACCCGCAGGTTCTCCGGGCAGCCTTGGGCGTCCTACTGTGTGTCTTACTGTGTGTCACAGGTAGTATGATGGTCCCCAGGCCGGGTGCTCCATCCCGCAGGCTGCCCCCACCCACACACCAGCCACAGGTGCTCCGGCCCGCGTGGCTCTACACTCGGGTTCCCACTGCCCTGTCCTCGGGCTCAGGAACTCATTCCAGTGGCTCACAGAGCTCAGGGAAACACAGACACATGCCGGCTTCTTCCAGAACCCAGGACAGGATAAAGGATGCAGATGAGCAGCCCGATGAAGACGCACAGAGGGCAAGGCCTGGGAGGACCCTCGAGGGGCTGGGGGCCATCAGCCCCTCCACACTCCGCATGTTCGCCCACCCGGAGGCTCCCTGAGTTCCCACTGCTGGGATTTTCTTGGGGATTCCTCACGCAGGCGTGATGGAGCACGAAATCCATCTCCAGCCCCCTCTGCTCCTCGGAGGACGTGGGGGGCGGCTGGAGGGGTCCGGCCTCTGATCCCGGCTCCAGCCACCCCCTCCTGAAGCTATGCCTTGTCACCTCATTTGATCACACGTGCTCCTCCCCCCCGGGGAAATGCAAGGGGATCCGGGCTCCGTGTGAGGAGGTGGGAGCAGAGAAATGGATGCTTTGTATTTTATCACAAAGATGTGATGAGAACCCGGCTGTAGAAGGTGGAGAGGCAGACCCGGCATGGGGAATTAGAACACGGGAGCATCTTGGGGTGGGCTCAGCCTTCCCTGGGAGGGTTCCGGGGAACAGCGCTGGAGCCGCAGCTGTCCTCTCTGTGTGAGAGTCTGCCTGTTTGGGGGGGTCTGACGAGGTCAGGAGGATCGGCCTGCTGGTGCTTTGAGCTAAAGCTGGACTAGGAGGCTGAGGTCTGGGGGAGAAAGCTGCCGAGATGGGGCTGAGCTGGAGCAGGGACACCCTGTCCCCGATAAGAGCTGAGGTCCTTCTGCCTGCAGCTAGGAAGGGGCCAGAGGGAGGTCCCCCCTGGGCTCAGGACTTAGATAAGACAAGAGGAGAGGGAAGGCGTGGGTGGTCAGCCCCACGGCGCTGCTTGAGGTTGGAGACCTCGTGGAAGGAATGTCGGTGACCTGGGAGACCCGAATGCGCTCTGTGTCCGTGGCTGGTGCGGCTCCCAGCGCCCCAGCGCCCCCACCCCCCGGGGAGCTAGAAGCCGCAGCCCTGAAGCCTCGGGCACCCAAATTCCCACATCCTGTGGGGTGCTCCCGCCCACTTCACGACACTCTCCCTGGGCTTCTCCTCAAGGTCCTTGGAGGACAGCTGGAACGTGGCTGACTATGGCATCAGAGCAAGGGCGGCGGGGCTCAAGATGCCCCACTTCTCACGAAGGAGAGCATGGGTTTGGGGGGCAGGTGCTGCTCGAGTCATGGCCTGCTCCAGGCTGTGTGTCTTGCTAGGCATGGATGACACTTGTCCTCCTCAGCACTGAGAACTGCAGATTGTTGTGGGTAGAACAAGGGCTCTCAGAACAGAAAGGAACCTTCTAGATCATCCATAGGAGTCTTCTTCCTTTGTCTCTTTAATAATTCTTCCCAGCTCCAGCTCCTCAAATTTGGAACTGCTCTGCCAGAAGCTTGGTCTGGAGGACAGGAGGGTGGGGGAGGGGACGGGGGCGTGTGGGAGTGTGGGGGAGGGGATGGGAAGGGAGTTGGGGGAAGGGATGGAGAAGGAGAGAGGGTGGAGGAAGGGACAGGTGGGCTGTGGGGGGGAGGGAGGAGAGGTTGTGCTGTCCGCGCCCATGTGAGGAGGGGTGCAGCCCTTCTGATGGCTCTCAGAACCCCAAGTCTCAGCCTGCTGGCTTCAAGGAGCCAGGAGCATCTGTCCCCCGTCCCCCCACTTGTGCCGCAGGTGTTTACTTGTGAAGCTGCTTGCTGTCCTTAGAGCTCTCCCCCTCAGCCTCTCCTTCCATTGGACACAGAGCAAAGCAAGAAAACAGCTTAGTCGTTTGTTGCGAGTGCTCTGGGAACAAAAACATCCCTGTTTCCCGCCTGGAACAATGCTTCCTTCTCCCCACCAGCTTCTAGATCTGTCTGAAACAGAGGGGCAGTGTTAACTCCCTGAGCTCCCCCAGGCCCCTCCACCCTCCACTCCAGTGCTCCTGCCTTCTTTCTCCCCTCCCCACAGCGATTGTCCATGCGACCTGCCATCGCTCCAAGGGGACGTGGGTGGGCGGGAGGGACGTGCAGGTGTTTGAGGTGAGCGGTGACAAGGGCACAGGGAGAGAGCGCGGCCTCCGCACTTAGGGTGCCTGCAGGATGATTGCCCTCTTCCCGCTTTCCTGCCTGTCATTTTCCTCTGAGCAACACACATTCCAGTTCAGTGGATGGGATCCCGGCTGAGTTGGCGCAGCTAGAACATCTCCTCGGGTCATTTGTGTTCCGCTGTCCCTGTGGGGCATTAGGCAGCTGGAGACAGGGTTGGGGGGGTGCTCGGCACCCTGCAATTCACGCCTCCCGGCCTGGTCCTGCAGGCCATCTTTGTCCACAGCCACACGGCCCACCAAGGTCTCACTGGACTGCTCTAAGTGGGAAGCTGTCTGTAACCGCCTGACCTTGAAACCCAGCTCTGTCCAACAGGTGTGCATGTAAACGAGCTCCCAGGAGCAGAGCCCTGAGCACCAGAAGAGGAGGGCCAGGTCTGCAGAGAGGCTGGACCAGAGGGGGCTCGCCTGTGGTTTCAGGAGCAATTGCGGCGTCGCGGCCCAGGCCGCTCACGCTTTCTCTGAGTCATTCCAAACCGCTTTGTTGAGATACCACTGGCAATCGAGGAACCGTGTGTACTTGAGTGTGGACGTCTGTGCACACGTGTGACCATCACCATGGTTCAGAAAGTGAGCGCGGTCACCCCCCTCCACTTAGGATCACCTGCCCCATCAGAAGCCCCTCCTGGCAGATTCTTGAATGGCGTCCGTGTTAACCTAGTTGCGTGTTTTTGTTTTTATTTGAGAACTTTGTTAAGACACAAAATGATCTGTTGATTGGCAAGGAGGCCACACTGGGAAGTGGAACCCTGTGGCTCTGCCCCAGTGTGTATCTTTGACTCTGTCCTCAGGGACAGGGGATGGGGTAGAGGGGAAGGGAGCAAGAGAGGATGAACGCACTTTCCTGGGAGTGGTGCCCTAAGGCCTTTGCAGTCCCTTATGATCAGCCTGGTCCCTCCCCTGGTGGCCCACGTGGGCCGGACTGTCCCCTAGGGGGTCCTGTGTGCCCACCCTGTGCCAGGCATGGTCAGCAAGCTGTGTGGGGAATGGCATCCAAACACAGTGGGGACCATCCCTGGGACAGGGCTTTGAGGATCAAGGACGGCACAGGAGGAGAGGGGCCTATGGAAAACCTGCCGGAGGGTTGGAATGGGGTAGGGCTGTGGGCTGGACAGACCGCAAGACAGGCCACTGAGGTAGGGTTCCACACTAACTGAACACACAATGTGTGTCTGGCCCTATACTTGGTGTTGGGAGGCCCAGAGGAAGCTTGAGGACTCCCATGGCTCAGACCCGCAGCAGAAGAGCCAGACACACGAGAACACTGGGGGCTGAGACTTCAAAGTGGTCTCACACAGCCCGGGGTATGGGGGGGGTGGGGAGCTTTCCTTAACCCAGCGCCATGTGCTCTGAGCTGCTGTCCATCTGAGACCTCCCTGGCACCATGTCCGCCGCCCCCAGGCTTCACGGCGGTCCTTGGCGGCGCGGCACTGGCTGGGATCCTGCTTGCTGAGTACTCTCCCGTCACACCATCTAGACTGTCCCTTGACCACTGACAGCCTTTAGCAAACACTCACACTCGCGGCTCTGCGTAGAGTGCCAACATTTAATCTCCACTCCTACCCTGAGCTGGGAGCAGCCTGTTGCAGCTAGGAGAACACGGGGCCTCGGAGAAGTTCATAACATGTCCAAGGTCGCCCACTAAGAGGTAGCAGAGACATGGCTCTGGGGGATGGGGTTCCAAAAGCCGGTTCTGCTCTCCCACACAGCATAGGACCCACACCCAGGAGCCAGGGCTCTATCTCCTTAAGCAGCTCCTCTCTATTCCAGTGACACGATCTGGTGAGTAGGTCTAGAGGCAGGGTCAGCCAGAGAAATGGAGCCACTAGGAGACAGATTTTGAGAGGTCCATTTTAAGCAGGGGCTTGGTTGGTGGGATGTCGGGGATGGCTGGGAGTCAGAAAGCCCCAGGTAGGCTGCGGCGCTCTTCAGCGGGGAGCTGAACCTCTAAGTCTGCACAGTGTCTGTTGGGTTCTCTGTTCTTGGAGGACCCTGGCTCATACACCCATTCCTGCTGCTCAACAGCCTCATTAACTCTTGCAGTGGTCAGTCTAATTTTAGCCTTTCTTGTATGCGTGTGATGGTATCTCATCGTGGGCTTCATTTGGGTTGTCCTGAAAATTCTACTATTGAGCACCCTCTCCTGTTCTAATTGCCATCAGTGAATCTTTGGTGAAGTGTTTGTTTTAAATACCCTTTTCCTTGTTGGTTTGTAGGAACTCTTCCCTGGTAAGTCCTTTAGTTTGTGTGCAAATCCTCACTCCCAGTCTGTGCCGTGCTTCTCATTTTCTTAATGGTCATGAGATTAGCAGAAATGGCCCATTTTTATGGGTCCAATTCAACCCTTTAAATCCTTAGTGTATTTTGTGCCCTACCCCGAGATTGATATTTTCTACATTTTTTCCCAGAAATTTTATAGTTAAAGGCTGTGATCCATCTCAAATTTCTGAATTCCATGTTTAATGCTAGTAAGTTATTTGTAGCTTATCTTGGATTTTCTATGTATACAACCCTATTATCTGTGCATAGCTATATCTTCCCTCCTCAATCCTCACACGTTTTGTTTTTCTTGCCTCATTACACTGGGCAGATTCTTCAGTACAATTTGAACAGAATAGTGATGTGTGAAGATTCTAACACACCTTTCTCAATATTTCAAAGAAATTGCAGATGAAGCATTGCCAACAAATATGACCAAACTGGCCTATATGGAATATTATGTAATACACACAGACTGCACTCAGGTACTCACAGAACATTTACCAAAATACATGGTCTGCTGGGCCATAAAGGAAGTCTACAACTTTTAAAAGCTTGAAACCCCATAGATTATATTCTTAGACCACAGGGGAATTGAGCCATAGTCATAGTGAAAAGAAAACCAGAATGTCTTTCAATGTTTAAAAATTAAACCTAATTTTTCTTTATCTCCCAAGAGTCCGAGAGGGATTCGCAGTGGGAATTCTCCACCTTTCCCACATCAGGGCTCAGAGGCTGCACAGGAGCCTCCAATCAGAGTTCTGCCCGCCCCAGCCACATCTGGCAGCCTTGGCCTGTGGTCCCCCCCAACCCGCAGCTGCCCTTTTTGGTGGCCCTGAGCTCAGGGGCTCAGCATGGCCATATGGGATTGGGAAGGCCCAGTCTTATCTACTTCTAGTTACGATGCTGCTACTGTATTGTCCTCATAGGTCCCCAAACACAATTTCTGAGTGAAAACTATGTGTCATATTGTCCTCAAGTTTTTGAAAACAAGCTTGTGAGCCATCTATTAGAAATGTTGACTCAGTCTGTTTTCATTTATCTGGGACAATAAACAGCCCCGAATCATGATTGTGACTTACTGAGCGCCTGTCCCTGTGGTACATCGCGTGGGCTCTCTGTAGAGTTCTCCCTTTCAGACTCCTAAGCTGAGATGTGCGTATGATTAGTCACATTTTTATATGGTTAGAGACTGTAAGTCACACAGGATTTTATCAGGGTCAGAAGCCAAAGTAGGGTCCCCCAATAGACTCCAACTCCCTGTTTATTCTACATATGGTGCTATTTTCCCTCTTACCGCAGGTCTTAGTGATCTGGAAATGTAACAAGTATGTGGCTAGCTGGAATTAATTCAGCCGGCCTTTTTCTTTTCTTTTCTTTTTTAACCTCTATTAAAATAATTATCCGGGTGGAAGACCTTTGAGTAAGGTACTCAAATAACCCTAGGAATAGAGACATTGTAATGTTTTTCTGATTTTAAAGTCACTGGAAGGAGATATGTTTTCTCATTGATTCAGCCCCCAGTATCTTCAGAGCCTGAAGACAAGTCTGAAACAGTATTTAAAAATGGCTCAGCCTGTTCCACAAAAGGAGCAAATGCTAATAATAAATATCGCTAAAACATTCCCTTACCTACTGTTACTTACTTCGCAACCCTTGTAGTCTTCACATGTTGTGACTATGATTTACGTCACTCAAAATTTGCAGGGAAATAACTTACACAGATCATCTAATCTTTAGGGGTACAAAGTTAACTGTAACAGTTAGCTACTTTGTTCTGTTCTAGAAGCCCAGTGAATGGGGCCAGAGATCTCTTAAGATGTCTGGCAGTTCTAAAATTGACTTTAAATTACTTCTATGACTCAAGAGATTTGGGCAAGAAGGGGAGGAGTCCAGCGGCTGTGAACACCTCTGTTAACCTGTAGCCAGGTAACATTCTGTAGGTGTCATGTGGTTTCTTTGTATTCTTGTTAAAGATTGTCCCAAGTTCTCCGCCTTCAGTAGTAATTATAACAATAATCCACTTTTTCTCCTTTTTTTTTTTTTTTAAAGATTTTATTTATTCACTTGACAGATCACAAGTAGGCAGAGAGGCAGGCAGAGAGAGACAGAGGAGGATGCAGGCTTCCCACTGAGCAGAGAGCCCGACTTGACTCCGGGCTCGATCCCACCATCCTGGGCTCATGACCTGAGCCGGAGGCAGAGGCTTAACCCACTGAGCCACGCAGGTGCCCTGCGTTTTCTTTTTAAATTATAAAATGCGGCTCCTGGGTGGCTCAGTGGGTTAAGCCTCTGCCTTCGGCTCAGGTCAGGGTCCCAGGGGCCTTGGATCGAGCCCTGCATCCGGCTCTCTGCTCAGCACGGAGCCCACTTCTCCCCTGTCTGCCTGCCTCTCTGCCTGTTTGTGATCTGTCAAATAAATAAATAAAAATCTTAAAAAAAAATCCTGCTGGTTAACAACAGCACAGAGGACGACGTTCTTGTGCATGCTGGACCCTTGGGTGCAGACCCAAGCATTGTGAGTTTATCTCCAACCACAAACCGTCTCATAGTATGAGGATGCTTTGACAGCCTAAGAAGCACTTAGCCCTTCCAAGGGTGGAACCAGAAGGGGAAGCTCTTCCCTCTTAGAGCCCTAGTTTCAGGCTCTTAAAATTGCTTGGGAAATGTGTGAAATGCTTGCATATCCTAACGCCCCAGCCTTGGCGGGCCTGGGAGCAGCTGACCTTCTGCAGAGCCAGGACCGCCCCTGCTGGCAGGACGAGCTCCCGAAGGGAAGGGGCGGTGCTCTCCCGTAGTCTGCAGCCCCAGGCGATCGCGGGGAAGGGCGGGTGTCTGGGGGGGTCCCACCTGGGGGGGGTCTCACGGGGGGGAGTCCCACCCACCCCCGCCCACGCATGCAAGCCCCAGGGTCCGCGAGGAAGGGTGCCTGTCTTGGGGGGTCTTGCCTACCGACACCACCCACGTGTGCACAGCCCCAGGGTCCGCGGCATGCATCCGGTGTGTGTGTGTGGGGGGGGTGTCCTGCCCCCGAACACGCCTACGCGTGCACAGCCCAAGGGTCAGCAGGAACCGCCAGGAGGCTGGGGGGGGAGGGGTTCTGCCCACGATCTCGCCCACGCGTGCAAGCCGGGGGGTTCCGCGGGAAAGGCCCGGTGTCTGGAGGGCCTTGCCCACCCAGGCTCCCCACCCCCCGCGCCCACGCGTGCGCAGCCAGGCGGGGCGTTGGGCTTAGGAGGGGCCGGGGGCGGCCACGTGGCCCCGCAGGAATGCGCGGGCGTGAGGGTGGAGCGCGGCCAAGGACGGGCAGGCGCGAAATCCAATGGGCTCCCGGCACCGTCGGAGCCGGCCAATCAGGGCGTAGGGGTGGAGCTGCCTCCCCATGGGCGGGGCCAGGGCGCATCCCCTGGAGGCAGAAGCGGGGCAGGGTGAGGGGCGCTCGGAGGGACGGCGGGCGGGGGTCCCGGCAAGGTGAGTGCGGGCTGGCGGGCCGGGGTTCTTGAGGGGCGAGATCGGGCCGGGAGGATGGGGGCTCTCTGCGGGCCCAGGGCAGGAGCGGGGCCCGGGTGGGGGCATGCGTGTCGGCCGGAGGGAGCAGGGGTCCTGGGGGTGGGGGGAGGCGAAGTTGCGGCGGGGAGGCTGCGGGCCGGCGGGTGGAGGCGGGGGTCCTGGGAGGGAGCGGCCGGCGAGTCAACCGCGGGGCCGCGGATGAGTTTTTTTTCTCCGAAAGCCTGTGTTTTGCCGAGGGCTCGCACCCTCGCTCGCTCGGGCGGGTCTGTGGGTTCTGCGCTGCCCGGCGCCTGAGGCTTGCGGGTCCGGGCGCGGCGGCGCGGGGTGTCCCTGTTTCCCAGGAGCAGTGGAAGTAATGGACCCAGCGCGGCGCCCAGCTTCAGTGGGCGGCCTCCCGCGCAGGTGACGGGCCGGGTGCAGCCCCCCAGCTCCCGAAGAGTGTCCCCTGCACCCCTGGGCACAGACGGTGCGGGTAGAGGATCACAGGCAGCCTCCCAACTTCCCAACTTCTCTGGCACGACGGTGCAGGTCGCAGACCATGAACAGCACCCCGAGTTCAGCAGCTGTTCCGCGCCCCGCCCCCCGCAGCCACGCACAGGTGCGGCAGTAACAAGCCCATGAGCAGCTGCCCGCACCTTCAGCACTGTGCCCCGTGTCCCTCTGTCCCCGTGTCCCCAGGGTTGGTGGTAGTGGGCTGTCAGGATCCTGCAGGAGAAATGATGAGCTGAGAGTTGAGGTGTTTATTTGGAAGAGTAATTTCTCTTTCCCTCCAAAGACGAAGTCATTGGCCTGCTTTAGGATGAAGGCAAACGCAACTTAAAAAACAGGTGTTTCCCCTTCGCCCAGAAACTGAAGTCCAGAAACTGAAGCAGGTGTGCGGGCCTCGGTGGGGAGATGCCTCCTTCTTCCTGCCTGGCCACACTTCTCTCTGAGACCCGAAGTTCTGAACATAAACACTTGAGTAAATGATTCAACTTGTCCCAGGGCATCAACGTTCAGAAAACAATAGCAGATATATTTGATGTCATGTACTATTCATGGCTGTGACTCACTTTCGCTAGAGGTAAAACTTCTCATTAATCCCAAACCTCCTGGGCTTTTCTTTTGGCTCTAGTTGAGCCACAAAGTAAACCCGGCGTAGCCCTCTGCATTCTGGACTGGTGCAGGGGTTACTTAGTTTCCTCGAAGGTGCAAGAGTTACTTAGTTTCCCCACAGGTGCAGGGGTTACTTAGTTTCCCCACAGGCTGAACGTAGCAGGGAGTGTGGTTTTCTCTGTTCATTTATTGCTTACAAAATGTAATCTGAGCATCTGTTTCCTAGGAAATCACTTTTATTAGAGAAGGAAGATGAGATTTACTATTTGTAGTTTTAGAATATCATTTGCTCCTTAATCTGGCAGCGTTCACTTGATTGGCTCAGGGATATGATTTAGTGGCCAACATCGTTAGGTCAGTGTATCATGTCTTTTTGTCATCACATACAGACTTTGATGGTGTCTTGTCATTTGTCTAAGATGCTCTTTCCTAACTGGTTAGTCTTTCCATCAAAAGAGTTAGAATTAGGATGGATGAAAATTCAAACTGATTGAGGATAGCCTACCTTTTAAAAGTTGAGCTTGACTTTCTCTAAATTTACTGTCTGTATCATCTAGATATTCTGAAGTGCCATATTTTCTCTATAGTTTCTTTGTTGGTGGAGTCCAAAGGAGAGTCTTTGGGAATTCTTTTGGATAGAGGTGTGCTGGTGGCTTCAAGGGGCTTTGAGAGGAGCCCTGGGGTGAGTTCTGGAACTGCTTGCCCAGCCCTGGGTGAGTCAGGTTATCCCACAGAGCTTCTGTTTACTCCTTATGAAATTGCTGGAAGGTAGTACCTATGGCTTATTACACAGAAACTTTCTGCCTAACGAAGAACAACTAAAACCAAGGCAATTTGGGCTGTATTAGTCTGTAAATAATACTTTTAACCCCACTGTCATGAGATACGGTGTTTTATTGCACAGGGAGTCCTCGGAAGGCTGCAGGGAAGACTCAGATCTCAGAGCACATTCATGTTCCGTAGATACGTGACTCACAGTTTGCCCAGGTAGGAAGGTGAGTGCGGGGAAATACGACAGATGAGGAAAGGAGGTGATAACCATTCAGGAGGTCACCTTCTCCCTTTCTCATGAAAGCCTTGGACCAGTGTCATTCTGACAAGAGCGGGGAATCCTGGAGCTTTGCCACAGACAGGGCAGTTCCAGGTCTGGGAAGAGCTGCCAGGGGTCCTGGAGGAGAGCGGGGTGCATTCCGCAGGAGGGTGTGGGCAGGGCTGGCTCCAGGGGTGGCCGTGTGTCCCCCTGTGACAGTTGTGACAGGTCAGGGCTTTGATCAGGTTGCTGGCTGAGGACAGGGGAGGCCCGGGTGGAGAGCTGCCAGGACCCCTTCTTCTGTGCACCAGCCGCAGCAACACACACGAGCTCTCCGTCTGTCCCTGTCCCTCCAGTTCAGACTGCTCCACATGCCAGGCCGAGCGCTGGTTCGGGCTTCTTTCTTTGTGTGTGTGTGAAGTTTTAAAACCCCGATGATGGAAATGACGGGTCATCAGAACATCTGCTCCTCTTGTATTTCCTGCTCTCCTTTAAGTCACCGCCGTGAATTATACCTGCTAGGGGAAGGGGTATCTGTACATTATTTCCTATTTTAATTAATGGGAAAATGATCTTTTGCAATATTAAAAATCCTTTGTGCATGTTCATGTTTTTCTCTTCCATGAACCCCCTTCCAGTATTAGAAATTATTTTTAAATGTAAAACAGCCTCAGAGCTGTAACAGGGTGCCGTGGCCTTTGGGAGGGGGAGAAATGGAGAATGAATGTGGTTGTTGTTGAGCTTGAGGAGTGGTGCATTGTGCTCGAAAAGGAAATCGAGGCCCTGTTAGCCTTCCCCATGGTGCGGGGTGGGCTAGGAGTGCTGCGCACCTGGTGGACAATCTTGGGCTCTGAAACCTTGACCCAGTGAATCACTTGTGACTTGACCTGGGGAATTGATGAAGAAAACAGAAGGAACCCTGGAGGGCACCTGCATCCTTTGCACTCGGACAGCTCCATGGAGCAGAGGAACCCATCGCCCGGGAGGCGTGTTAGGATCCCTGAGGGTCTGGGCTTTGCTCCCTGCGAAGAGAGTCTGTCTTTATCCTCATCTGAACCAGAGACGTGCTCTCTGGTTATGGGGACCTGGACCCTTACACATGGACATTATTATCTTTAAGAAAGAAATATGGACATTTACTTTGAGACAGAAATACCAAGTGGAAAACCGCAAAGTCACATATAGACATGAGAACTGAACTTGTGTATTTTTCCTTAGTATAGGCAGCGTGGGGCTACCTGGATGAGGAAGGCCAAGCAATTCTGTTTGGATAGAAGTGAGCTGTGCACGCGGAGTGCTCTGTTCTCTCTTCTTCCTTCCTTCTATCAAGGGAAGATGGAGTTGGGGACTGAGCGGATGCGAAGGAGCCAGAGACCAGTGAACTGAAGGGTCATGTTCACGCTCATTTCGGTGCCCAGTGAGTGGAGGTTGGAAGCCTGGACTTGGGAGCGTTGGTGTTCAGGGAGGATGTGGTCTAAGATTCCCGCACAGAGTCACCCCACTGGTCTGCCTCATCGGACCAGGTCCTGCCTTTCTAAGGGCAGCTTGAGAGTGGCTTGAAACCCTAGGGCATTGGCTGAGTGGTCTGGATGGGACCCCTGTGTGGGCCAGCGTAGACACAACCCAGGGAACTCCAGAGCTAATGATGAGCACATTTCTGAGGCCGGAGTTCGTTTCTCTGCGAGAAGCCTTGAGCTGGGGTGGAAAGAATTCACTGTGTCTTTTTACTCCCCGTGTGAGCAGGTCTGAGCCTGGCCGGGTTGCGCAGTCAGACAGGTGGGAGGTTGTGGGCTGTTCCTTGCTCCCTCCCAAGGACAGGGACTGAGCTCCCCGCGTGCCCAGTCCTCTTGCTGCACAAGTGATAAGAAAGTTGCTTCCTGTTTGGTTCTCAAGCCGGCGGCTCAGCCGGGGGTGGGAAGCAGCCCACGGCGGCGTGGACCATGCCCTGCGTGCCGCCTGCTCCCAGGGAGGAGCTGCTGTGAAAGGTCATCTGCGTGGGCTCTGCGAATGCAGCGGCAGAATTCTTCTTCCAGAGTCACGCCCCCGAGAAGTCCTCTCTCCGCTTTGCTGTGCTGGGTGGAAGAAGCCAATGTTCATTTGGAACTGAAATCTCCGCTCCTGCCATGAGATTCCAGGGCCACACGGCATACCAGTCTCCTTGAAGCTCTAGTTCCACAAGGGGCCTCACGGGCCAGACTGAGACTGAACCTGGGCGGCTGCTGCTGCTGCTGCAGGCTCCTTCCTGGAAACTGTGCAGCAGAGCTGGCTTGTGATGACATCCCAGGAAAGAGGGGACAGGTGCACCATTCCGCCGCAGCACAGGAGGACGCCGGACATCTATCACAGGTGGCTGGTGCAGGGAGGAGAGCTGTCTGTTTCCCAGGACCTTGGCCAGAGGGAGATGTGGGCCCTGGGATGCGTCTCTGCTCAGCTTTCTCAGATAAGAACATCAGGCAAAGGGAGGACATGTGTGTGCTCCCCTGGAGTCGAGGAAGGTGTCTGGTTCCAGGTTTCATGTGCAAGTGGATTCCTCTTTTTTTTTTTTTTTTAAGATTTTATTTATTTATTTATTGGTCAGAGAGAGAGAGAGAGAGCATGCGTGCGCGTGTGCGCACAAGCAGGCAGAGAGGCAGGCAGAGGTGGAGAGAGAAGTAGGCTCCCTGCTGAGCAAGGAGCCCGATGCGGGACTTGATCCCAGAACCCTGGGATCATGACCTGAGCCGAAGGCAGCAGCTTAACCGTCTGAGCCTCCCAGGTGCCCCAAGTGGATTCCTCTTATGGTTCATTTTCCTGATGGTCTTCAGGGTGCCATAGGTGGACCCATTGTCCCGGGCATACTGACTGTAAGAGCTCTGGTCACCTTTTCCTCCAGGGCTCTGCTCTAGGACATTGGAGGGAGTCTGTGGCGAAACCCTCCGAGTAGGCCTCCATTTCCCCCTTGCCGAGATGGTCTGGTGACTGTGATAACTGGTCTGGAAATGGAAAGCAAGAAACAGGGCTGGGGTGCTGAATGAGGGGGTAGTGGTGCTTGCTATTCACATAGGAGCCAGGTGGGTCTTCACTAGGAAGGGATACTTGAGTGAAGTTCGAAAGAAGGTGGGTGATATCACGCCAGGAGCCTTCTGTCAGAAGGGAAAGCATATGCAAAGGCCCTGGGGCAGGACCAGCAAGAAGGTCCTGTGGTCAGAGGAGATAGCTTAGAATATGACCTCAGGGAGGTGACAATAGTGTGACAGAAAGCCGTTACAGAGACGTGACCCCATGGGACCCTGTTTCACGGGCCATCCTGGCTACAGTATTGAGTTCAGATGACACAGGGTTGAGGAGGGGCAAGGAAAGTCAATGATGAAGTTTTTCCAGGAACTTAGGCAGAGGTGGGTTCTAGTGTGAACCAGACAGGTGAACTTGGAAGGAGTGGTTAGTCCTATTCTGGGTGCATTTTGAAGATGGGGTTCACGGGATTACCGATGGCTTAGATATTGGGATCGGGAGAAAGGAGGAACTGAGGTAACTCCCAGCTCTTGTTGCTTCTCCTGAGCAAGATGAAGGAGGAGGTTTCTGGGGGTAGGAAGTAGTCCGTGTTCCACCTGCTGAGGAAGGTGCCTTTCACAGGGGATCTGCTGATGTTTGTGTCCAGAACTCTGAACTTCTCCCCCCGCAGCAGTTTTCACATACACGTCTCCCCCACTTTTCTCAAAGTTCATGGTAAGACACTTGGTTTTTGGAAAGATCTATGTTATTACCCAGCTCCAGTAGCAGGAAGTTACCTGAAGAGGATTTCCCTCTTATGAAAAAGTCAAAAAGAGGGCATCGCGTTCAGCATCTGTTTTGAGGGGAACCCCTACAGAGGCGGCGTGCACCCCAACCTGCTCTGGGCACTTCCTGGGCATTGCTCTCCGTGTCCGGCCACCAGCGCTTGAATTGTGTCTGTGAGCATCTGCTATCCTCGATCTCCATGTATTTTGGGCTTCCGTGAGGATGTTGTGTCCTGAGGCCTAAGAAGAGCCAGAGAGAAGTAGTTTTGGGGCTTGACATGCTCACTCATTTTTGCACGTGAACGAAAGGTCATTCCATCTTCAGTTTACACCATTTCTGTTGTGGAAGATTTCATAGGAACACTGGACTTTAGGCTTGCTGGGGAGCCTGTGCCCTATCCTGCAGGGTTAGCTTTCACCTCCCTCCTGCACAGAATGTTCCATGACTTACGAATTGTATTCTTGGAATTTTGGATCTCTCACGCCCTCGCTCGTTTTGCCCAGTCTCCACCCCTGGCAACTGCCGATCTGTTCTTTGTACTTATGAGCTCATTTTTATTCCACATAAAATGAGATCATATGGGATTTGTCTTTCTTATTTCAATTAGCCATCGGGGCTATCCACGTTGTTGCAAACAGCAGAATATCTCTTGACGGCAGAAGAGCACCCCTGCGTGTGTAAGACACTGTATCTTCTGTTTCCATTTAGCCAGCGGCGGACACTGATGTTCACACAGTGGCTGTTGGGAATAAGGCTGCAGTGGACGTGGGGGTGCACATATCCTTTCGGGGTCTTGTTTTTGTTTTTTTAGGGTAAATATCCAGAAGTGGGATTGCTGAATCATATGGTAGTTCTAGTTTTTGTTTTTTGAGGGCCACACTGTTTTCCAGGGAGGCCGCGCCAGCTTGCCTTCCCACCAGCAGTGCAGGAGGCTCCCCTCTCTCCGCGTCCTCGCCAACACTTGTTGTCTCTCATCTTTTTGACACTGGCCATTCGCACCGGTGGGAGGCAGTATCGCATTGTGGTTTTGATTTCCATTTCCCTGATGGTCAGTGATATTGAGCATCTTTTCACGTACCTTTTGGGCACCGGTAGGTTTTCTTTGGAAAGCTGTCTGTTCAGATCCTCTGCCCGTGTTTTACTTAGGTGGTTTTTTGGCTACTGTTGTATGAATTGTTCATACATTTTGCATTTAATCTTTTATGAGATACGTGATGTACAAATATTTTCCCCCATTTGTTAGGTTACCTTTTTATCATGATGATGGTTTCCTTCGCTGTGTGGAAACATTTAGTTTTAAGTAGTCTTTATTTATTTAATTGATTTGTTTAATGTGCTGCGGTTGCTTCTGCCTGTGACGTCAGATTCAAAAAGTCATCACCAACACTGGTGTCCGGGAGCTTACTGTGTTTTCTTCTAGGCGTTTATTGTCTTCTAGGTGTTTATAGTTTCAGACCTTACGTTAACGTCTCTAATCTCTTTCAAGTTAAGTTTCGTGTATGTCATGATGTAACGTTCAGTTTCATTCTTTTTTTTTTTTTTTTAAGATTTTATTTATTTATTAGTTAGAGAGAGAGTGAGCGCAGGCAGGCAGAGAGTCAGGCAGAGGCAGAGGGAGAAGCAGGCTCCCTGCCGAGCAAGGAGCCGGATGTGGGACTCGATCCCAGGATGCTGGGATCATGACCTGAGCCGAAGGCAGCCGCTTAACCCACTGAGCCACCCAGGCGTCCCGTTCAGTTTCATTCTTACACACTGCACCTATCTGTTCAGTTTTCCCGGCTCCGTTTGCTGAAGACACTGTCCTCTCTGCACTCTGGGTTCCTTGGCTGTAAATTAGGTGAACACGTGTGGATTTATTTCTAAGCTCTCCCTTCTGTTCTGTGTGTCTGCTTTTATGCTGCTCCCAGACCATTTTACTGATTCCTGGAGCTTCGCCATGTAGTTTGACGTCAGGAAGTGTGATGCCTTCAGCTTTGGTTCTTCTTGCTCCACGTCGCTTTGGCTATTTGGGCTCTTTGTGGTTCTTGACCAATTTTAGGATTGTTTCGTTGTGAAAAACACCATTGGAATTTTAATAGGAATTGGATTCAATCTGTAGATAGCTCTGGGTCACATGGACATTTTAACATTATTCTTCCAATCCATGAACATGGAATATCTCTTATTATTATTATTTTTTATTTTTGTCTCTTTCAATTTACTTCATCAGTGTCCTAGAGATTTCGTTGTATAGGTTTTTAATTTCCTTGGTTAAATTATTCTTAGATTTTTTTTATGTGGTTGTAAATGGGATTGTTTTCTTAATTTTTCTGATGATTTATTATTATGTATGGAAATGCAACCAATTTTCACATATTGATTTTGTGTCCTGCAACTTTACCAAATTAGTTTTAGCCATTTTTTGATGGAGTCTTTAGGGTTTTCTATAGGTAGTGTCACGTTGTCTACATATAGTGATGGTTTTCTTCTTCCTTACCAATTTAGATGCCTTTTTTTTTCTTTTCTTGCCTAACTGCTGAGGCTAGGGCTTCCAGTACTATGTTGAATAGACATGGTGAGAGGACATCCTTGTCTTGTTCCTCTTCTTACAGGGGAAGCTCTCAGCTTTTCATTGAAGGGGATGTGAGCTGCAGGCTTACCACATAGGCCCTTTATTACGTTGGAGGATGTTCCCTCTAGACCCACTTGTTGAGAGTTTTTTTTTTCTTCTAATAAACCGATGTTGAATTTTGTCAGCATTTGCCTGCACTGATTGTAATAATCATATGATTTTTGTTAGTACTGTGTCTCATTGATTGCTTTGTGGATGTTGAGCCATCCTTGCATCCCTGGAATGAATCCCTCTTGATCATGGTGCTTGATCCTCTTATCGTCATGCTGGTTTTGGTTTGGCACTCTTTGGTTCAGGATTTTTACAGCTTTTTTTTTTTTTAAAGATTTTATTTATTTATTTGACAGACAGAGATCACAAGTAGGCAGAGAGGCAGAGAGAGAGGAGGAAGCAGGCTGTCCGCAGAGCAGAGAGCCCGATATGGGGCTCGATCCCACGATCCTGGGATCATGAGCCGAGCCTAAGGCAGCGGCTTTAACCCACTGAGCCACCCAGGCGCCCCTTTACAGCTTTATCAAGGCTGTTGGCCTGTAATTTCCCTTCTTTGTACTGTCTTTGTCTGGTTTTTGTGTCAGGGTAATGCTGGCCTCCTAAAACACATTTGGAAATGTTTCCCATTCTTTGTTTTTCTTGAAGAGTTGGAGAAGGATTGACATTCTAACTTTAACGTTTGGTAGATCTCATCAGTGCAGCTGTCTGGCCTTCGATATTTGTTTTCTGGGAGGTTTTTGATGATTGATTCAATATCCTTACTAGTAATTGGTCTGTTTAGACTTTTTGTTTCTTCATGGTTCTGTCTTTGTTGGTTGTTTGTAAGGACTCTAGTTTGGACCATTTGTTGGCTTATAATAGTTCACGTTAGTTTCTCGTGATGCTTTGTGTTTCTGTGGTGTCGTTTGAATGGTTCCCCTGGTAGTTCTGGTTTTCTGAGTCCTCTCTCTTTTTTTCTTAGTAGGTCTCGTGAAAGCTTTGCGAGTTTTATCTTTTCAGAAAAACAACTCTTCATATATATCACTGAGGTTTTCTATCATCTTCTCATCTTTATTTCCTCTACCCCGATCTTTATTTCCTTTCTTCTACTAACATTGGGCTTAGTTTGTTCTCCATTTTCTAGTTCCTTGAGGTATAAAATTAGGTTGTTCATTGGAGATTTTTCTTATTTCTTAATGTAGGTATTTATTGCTACAAAGTTCCCTCTTTGAACTGCTTTTCCTGCATCCCATATGTTTTCTGGGTGTTAATGTTTCCATTTTCATTTGTCTCAAAATTGTCCATTTTCTTTGGATTCTTCTTTTCCTCATTGGTGGCTCAGTAGGATATCGTTTAATCTCCACATATTTGTGTCTTTTTCCATTTTTGTGGGGTTGAGTTCTGGTTGCATACTCTTGTGTTTGGAGGAGGTTCCTGATACGATTTCAGTCTCCTTAGATTTGTTGAGACTTGTTTTGCTGTCGAAGCTGTACTTTCTCCTGGAGAACGTGCATGTGCACTTGAGAAGAATGTATATCTGCTTTGGGAGTGAATGTTCTGTGTTAAGTCTGTCCTGTCTAATGTGCCATTGAAGGCCAATGTTCCTTATTTTCTGTCTGGATGATCCGTCATGCGTACACTACCTGAAGACTCTGTGGGGCTCTAGGAGAAGATGCCCACCACTCTGGAGGGCTGCAGGTCATGGAGTCCCTAGCGTCCCAGTTATCAGCATCTTCGTGGTCATGAGCCTGCACTCTTGCCCCGTGGCCTCCCGAGTGTTGCCCTCCATCTGATTGGCCGTCCTCCGCGGTGCTCCAGCCACATCAGTCACCTGATCAGACACCTACCTCTATGGGTCCCCTCTGAGCTCAGGATGAGGCCCTGCCCTGGCCGGGGGCTGCAGGTCCCCATGGCCAGTGAGCCGCCTCTCCTTCCGTCCTGAGGCCTCCCTCCTCCCAGTCTTCCTCCGGAAAGCAGTCCCTTCTTCCACTCTGGGCTCCTTCTCACCTCATGGAGTCTTAGCTGGCCCTATGTCTATCCCTGCCACAGGCCTGCTGCGTGGGAAGAGTGACTGTGCCGTCTGGACACCCTGCTCTTCCTCTTCCTGGGGGCCACGGTGTGACCCCAGCCGGTGTTGGGTGTGTGAGCAGCCCCAGTACCCCTGGGCGGGGTTGGGAGTCGCATCTTGGGGGGAGGAAGCAGGTAGGGCTGGGCCTCCCTGCCCCCGGCAGAACTGCGGGCCCTTGGTGTTTGAGGAGCTGCTGGCCCGCTATGCTCTGGGGTGATGCTGCTTATTCTGGGTCTGACTGATGCAGTAGCACATCGGCATGGGGCCCCTTCTCTGTGGGAGCCCCTCAGTACACTTCCTGTACATGGCACCCTCACTGTGGGAATGGGAGCGCGGGGCAGCCCCTCCCCATGAGGAGGCCTCCCCCCCCACACACAGAGGGCAACCAGGGGCATGGACCTGGCCCCAGGGCCTCCCCAGAGACTTCCGTTCTGAGGCATGGTGTCCTTGTCTGCGAGGGTGGTGTTTAAAGTTGGAATTCATGTTCTGCAGGAAATCTCTGTGCGCGTGGTCTTAGGGGAGGGACTTGCGATTTTATTGGGGGTCACGTCCTGGGCTGACCCTTTCCTGGGGTGTTCCATCCCCATCCTTGGTTGGGGCCCAGCGGGTGTGGGGAATGACAGGGTGGCCCGAGCAGGCTGCGCGGGGGGACCAGCCCCAGAACTAGTCAGAGAAAGGGACGCCTTGCTGGCAGGCTGCCTGGGGGCGGGGACGGGTGGATGGTTTCACTTGAGCAGAGGCAAGGGGAGGCTTTCTTCCCTCCAGGAGGAACTTTCTGTTGTTTTGTTTTGTGAGCATGACACTTAATGAAAACATTTCTGGGCAAGGACGTTGTTAAAGACAGAGTTAACTTACTCCCCAGTAAGTTGTGGTCCCTCGAAGCAATTGGAATTTTGTCCAGGTGATTGGGAGGTTTGGAAAAAACTCTGGGTTGTTCTGACTTGGCTGAGCCCTGTTTCTGGGGTCATCCTGTGGGTGGGCGTCTCAGGAGCTTTCCCCGGGGATGTGCTGTGTGGTCCTGAAGCACTTGCCCTCTGTGAGTCTCGTCCTGTCCCCCGGTGCTCAGAGGGTGAGGATCGCTGCCTCGCGGATCCTGGCAGAGCGCTTGCGGACCCCAGCATCGGGAGCAGCCCCTGCCCACCCCACATCCCAGTTCTGTAGTTTGGGAACTTAAGAGACAGAGGAAGAGGTCAGGAGGGGTGAGGAGGAGGGGGAGGAGGCAGTATACCCCAAGCAGAGGTGAGGGCAGGAGGGACAGCTTGGGAGGGGACAGGTCTCCAGGGTCCTGGGGCCTCCCCACTTGAGTCTTTAGCTGCCCACATGAGGACCAAACCAGGAGCACCTGCAGCTGCCCCCTCTTTCCCTCCCCCTGCCCCCTCTTCTCCTCCCTCCCCCACCTCTCCCCTTCCTGCCTTCCCTCCCTCTCTCTCCTCCTCCCTCCCCCTCCCTTCTCTTCCCTGCTTCTCCCATCCTCCCTCCTCACGAGGTTTCCAAAGTGAACCACCTCTGGCTTTTGTTCCTTGTTAGCAGCCCCAAGTACACAATTAGGTCGGTGTTTCAGCTCCACGAACGCACAGGGTACGGCTCGGGCATTAGGCATTAGTCGGAGCTTGTGGGCATCACTCGAAAGTCACGTGTATTCCTTCTTTCCAGCCTGCATGAGGAGCCCTGTTTGGAGAGGCCCCGTGCGGTGGCCCCATGGCCCCATCCTGAGCCCCATCCTGAGCCGCTGCTGGGCCCTGTGGGGTAGGCAGGTGGGAGGGTTGGGGAGGGACAGTGTTCCTTTGCTATCCTTTCGTTCTCTCTCTAGAAGAAAGCAGTGGTGCCCCTGCCCTGACTCTGGGTTGGCGAGGGCCGGAGAGCAGAGCAGTGAACAAGGAGTTGGACCTGCAGAGAATTCATGTCAGCGCTGCGGAGGCCCCCGGCTGGGAGGCAGAAGGCAGGAGTGCAGAGGCTTGAGGCGCTGAGGAGGAGGGGTAGCGGGAGGGTAGTGGTCCTAGGGGGAAGGAGGCAGGGGTGCAGAGCACTGTGGGGAGCACACAGCACGGTGAGCTTCAGAGGCCAGGCCGCAGGGAGGGAGGGCGGGGAAGCACCGCAGCCCACCTCGGCACCCCCCACCCTGCCAGCCTGTCCATGGCTTCCCTCTCTTTTGAGCTGAGGCTCCTTTTCTTGCGACTTCCAGCCAGACCACTGTCCCGATTGGGCTGTCCCTGCCCCTCCAGCTGCCGGTTACCACCCGGTCGCTCTTCTCTTACAGGACACCCCAGGATTCTGTTTCCTCAGGCCATGAATGGGGCTGTGCCCACTCCGGGTTAGTCGTGGACATGATTTGTTCATTGAGGCTGGGCGTGCTTTTCCATGGGGACAGGCTTCCAGGGAAAAGATGTGTCCTTCCCTGTGGCTTGGAGCAGAGTTGGGCCCTGCAGAAGGTGGTGCAGCCTTGGGGGGCAGGCTGAGAGAGGACTGGGGGTCCGAGGGTGCAGGGGCGTGGCGTGCAGGGGGCGGGTAACCCAGGGCCAAGGCTGCGAGGGAGGTGGAGAGCTGAGCAGGGCAGAAGCGGTGCCCGACCCAGCTTCCGGCTGGAGGAGTGCGACCTCGGGCCTCAGCTTCGTACTCTGGACCGCGGGCTTAGCTGCTGGCAGCCATGGGTTTTCTAATACCGTTGACACAGAATAAATTTGCTTCTCTTTTAGTTTTTTGTCTTCTGGGGCCAGTGAATAAAGTAGGGGAAGGGGTCTGGGACTGACGTCAGTCTGACACAAGTGCGTAAGACGCGGACACCGGAGAGCCCCGTCTAGCTGTCCTGACCCTAACCCTGACCCCAGCCCCAACCCTCGCCGCAGCCTCCCTGGTACAGCCCGGGTGCCACAGGCTAGAAGTCCCGGACGGCTGAGCTCCCTGCAAGCCTGTGGGAAGATTCTCCGTCCTTCCCTTTCCCTTGCGCGTTACTTAACCGTGAAGACGTTCTGTGCAGGAGGTTGGCGCACTTGGCCTGCCGTGGAATTTAAACGTAGACGGTGCCATTCCAGCAAGATGTGCACCGTGAGGTCTTGTGTGCTTATCCTCGTCCCTTCATGGTCTCTGTGGGTGGACAGCCTTACGGACGTGACGTCCGTCCCGAGGGAGTGCACCTGCCGTGGGCCCTCGGGCTTTCCTGGCGCACTCTGCGCAGCGCTCAGCTCCCTGTGCCCTCGTCCCTGGGTTCTGTCCTTGGGGTCCTCTCCTTTTAGGCAAGGGGCCCGAGGCTCCCTGTCCAGCCAGTTTCCACGCCGGTGCTGCGAGTCAGCCCCTTTGGTTGGGACGCTGGGCGCTCTGTGTCTCGGACAGGCCAAGGTGGGTCCTCGCTGTGGCGGCGGTGGTGGGCTCTAATGGATCTGGGCTGGGCACAGGCCCAGCCACCTGCAACCCACGTTTCCGTGACCCAGACTGGGGAGACCTGTGGAGTGGACGTTCGGGGCCCCCCCTCCCCCGGTGCCCACAGTGCACAAGAGGCTGGTGCTCAGGAGGGCTGAGCCTGCCGTGTGGGTGAGTGAGCCTGTTCCCTCGGGGGTGCTGCCCCAGTCTCAGGGGCACAGGCCCCTCCACCCCCGGCAGCCCTGCAGCTGGACCCCTTCAGGTGGGTTGCTTGGCTGAGGACACGGGGGCAGGAACTGCAGAGCCCTGTCCAGCTGGGGGAGGTCAAGGGAGCCGGGTGTCCCCAGAGCCCAGGCCCCCTGCCCCCTGCTGCATGTTCTCTCTGCTGCTTCCCTGTGGAAGGGACGCTGGCTGGGAGTGTCCCACCATCCTCAGAATGCCGAGCGTTGCTGTGGTCACAGGCTGTGAGAAGCATCTGTCCTCCTGAGCCTCGGCGTCCTGCCGCTCAGGTGCCCTGGGTGCCCGGCGTGCCCGTCCCACACACGGGGTGAGATGCCAAGAAATGCCATGGGAGGCGGGGTTCAGGAGTATTGCTGTGATGTGGGAGAAAGCAGGAAAAGTGATGTGGGGTGTCTGGGGGCCGCCCCGGCCTCGGAGACCGTCTTGTGGCGCGAAGCCCCACCACCTGCAGACAAGTCCCGTGAAGCCGTCCTGCGGGCTCAGCCTCTGGGCTGCTGCTCTGACGGAACACGTCATCCTTTTGTTTAAAACCGCGATCTGGGTGCACAATGCAGTCTTTCATTAGGATGCTTAAATTGGAAAGTGACCACAGTCGCACAGCCCAGACGGGAATTGTATCCTGCTGCCGTCTGTCGGAGGACCGCGCTGTGTCAGCGAGGCTCCGCGCTCTGGCCGAGGTCAGTCTCGGACAGAGCCGGCTGCAGTTCCCCTCAGTCCCCAGAACACTGCAAGCGCTGAGGGTCCCCAGGGAGGGCGCCACGTGTCAGGTGCCACCAGAAGACAGCTCGGAGATGTGGCTTTGGCCCGTGCGTGGCTGCAGGGGAAGCAGGGTTTTCGGCGTGGCCTGAAGGGCCCAGGGGGGCAGAACACCTCGGGGGTGCGGCGCAGGCTGTCCAGGGTGAGTGCACGCTGGCCTCTGAAATCTGGAGGCAGCAGCGTGTGTTTGTGGGTCCTTCTCAGGGACGTGGCTTCCCATGGACGCTGCTGCGGGGAGAGCGGCGTCACAGAGCGCACTGCGAGCCACTGGATGCTCGCTGGTGTCCAGGACACAGATCGTGGCGCCAGAGGCTGACTTCCAGTCCCTGCACCGCAGCTCGGAGCGGGTCACGCACCCGCAGGGCCCCATGAGCGGGGCACGCTGGCGCAGTTGGCCGTTGGAACAGCTGAAGCCCAGCGGCGTCTGGCCTGGCCTGTCCGCGTCCAGGGGAAATGGAGCACTCGCCTGGCCTCTGCTCTCAGGTGTTCCAGGGCCAGCTGGCTTTAATGAGACTCGTACTCTAGTTCGAAAGAAAAGTGTTGAGGACAAGCAAGCAGTGTGAGGACAGAGGAGGCCGGTGCTCAGACTGGAGGGGCCACATGGCTGTGGCAGCTGGTGTGTCCCAGCTCCTGCTGGAGGAGCCTGGGGCAGAAACGCCGCTCTTTGTCCCCAACCGCAAGGACGTCTTCTAGGCGGTGCCCCCAGCTGGCCTTACGAACCAGCGGCACCCGAGCTGAGATCAGACCCAGGAGAAAGCTGTGAGTTGCCGGAAAGCCCGAGGACCCCTCTGGCTGCCCCGGGGCGCTGTGGCTTGGGGATGTCCTCCATGCAGCTCCGAAAATGCAGGGTGTCCACACCCCCGGTCTGTGGTGAGAACACAGTAGCTGCACACCCGGTCCTCACCTCTTGGACGGCTAAAAATACATTTCCATCCTTCTCACTTCCTCTCCCGAGTGTGGAGTCCATTGTCCCCTCTTCCTGCGGATATGTCACGTCTTTCCTGTTCCCCGCGGTGCCTGTGGGGTCTCGGCGCACCGGCCGGGCGGGGCGGGACCCAGGGTGGGGACAAGCCCCGCGTTTCCTTGTGGCACCAGCATCAGTGGGAACCCTGGCGTCTCGGACGTGCTCGTGTGCATTGCAGTGTGTCACTGCTGGCCGGGTCCCTGTCGCTTTGCAAGCCCACCTGTAGGATGCGGAAGCATGGGAGACTTTGGACTCACTTCCTTGGGGGATATGGCAGGAGGAGGCACTCCCCTCCTTGCTCCAGGGACCGCGTGATCCCTGCAGACATGCACCTTGTCCCTCCCGCCACCCGCTGCCCAGGAGAGATGGCCCGTCCTGTGTCGTTGCTGCATCACAGGCCATGACCCCTGCGGACACCACGCTCAGTGCCGGGAACGCAGTGGACGTTGGTTGGACATTTGCTGGCTGACGTGGGGTGGTGGGTGTGGAGTTCAGTGTCAGGGTCTCCACGCCTCTGTCCCTCTCCCTGCGGACCAGGTCCCCACAGCTGGAGGCTGCCGCTTCCCAGGGAGATGGGCTCCCACCTGCATTATTTCCTGCAGAGCTGCCCCGGTCTGCGTGCGCCTCTCTGCTTTGGGAACCGAGCGATGATTCCTGGCCAGGAGATGAACTCTGCCATGGGCTCTGTGGGCCCCCGCGGGATGTGTGTCGTGTTGAATCCTCGGAGAGGGCCAGGGGTGGGCGTGGTGGGACAGATGACGGACTGCAGTGTGACTCGACCAGGGCCCACTGCCACCTGCCCAGTACCCCCACATGCTGGGCCCTGTCCCAACCCCCTGTGTTCAGATGTTTCATCCCTGCAGCAGTTGAGGCCACCCCCGCTGCTGTCCCTGTGTTCCTGGTGGCCTGCAGGAGGGCAGGGGTGCAGTCCCAGCATAGACGTTCATGTGTCCTGGGTCTCCCCCGGGGTGGGTTCCCGGAAGCCCTCCAGGCCTCCATTCCTTCATTTGGGAACTGGCGCGGGAGCCCGTGTCCTGGAGGAGAGATGTGAAGAAGCTGGCAGGTGGGCCTGAAGCACAGCGCAGAGAGGGGTGGCAGCGCGGGCGGTGTGGGCCATGCCCCCATCGGGGCCCTCACCAGCTTCTCTTGTGCTGCCCAGGCTGGGAGCCGGCATGGTGGGCACCACAGGTGTGTTGGCAGGGGACCCACAGCTTGCACCGCTGTGGGCAGGTGCGGGCTGGGGCATCATCACCGCCATACCCACCCTTGGTGCCATCCCTGCTGCCTCAGAGCCTGGGCATTGGCCGTAGGAGCCGGGCGGGTGTCCGGTGCTATAAGCCCTTATGAACCAGGGAGCTGGCAACAGGACGGCCCCCGGGAGCTGGGGATGAGCATCCTCACAATGTGGCTGGTTTCACATTCTCAGACTTCGTTTTCTTCTGAAAGCACATCGGGAAACAAAAAGTGCAAAGAAGAAGAAAAAGAATAAAGCCGGGTGTGCAGAGACCTGGCCTAGACCCCAGAGCTTAGCGACTGAAGGCTTAGGGGACCGTCAGCCTGGTCTGCAATCCTGGGCAGTGAGTTCACTCAAAGCCAAAGCTGAAGGAAGAGAAGGGGCAGCCGTCTGCCGGGGCTCCTTTCTCCCCTGGGCCCTCGTGCCAGGCTGGGAGGGGTCCACCCGTGAGCCGGGGTGCAGAGGGAACTCCTGGCTTCGACTCTGGGGAAATCAGGCCCACGGGGACTCTGCGTGCTCACAGGCGTGATTTCGGGGGCGAGTGGACGTCCTTCGGGGGTGGGTGCTGGTCCCTTGGTGAGCACTGTGACTGGGGCTGACGTCAGCCCTTCACCTATGGTGACCGTGGTGTCTTTCCTCCCGCAGGGGTCTAAGGACCGAGGTTTCCCAGCTGCGCCATGGACCAGCCAGAGCTGCCCGCCCCTGCTCCTGAAGGTAATGGTCATCTTGCAAGGCGCCTTCCGACGTGGGGGGCCCTTGGGGGAGGAGAGGGGGTCTGGCCATACGTCCCGAGGAGGTGGAGCTCCGAGCCCCTGCCCGCCCAGTGCCCCTCTCTTACTTTGGGGTGACCTGTCTGAGCCTCCTGCTGGGCCCTGGGCACCCCCTCAGGGCAAGCGCCTGCCCAGAGTCCTGTGAGGTCCGACTCCTCCCGACCCATCGCAGGCCCACGTGGGGATGAGGACAGGCAGACCCCCTAACTGAGAGACCACAGGTAGGCTCCTCGCCGCCCCAGGCATCCGCGAGTGGAGCAGCAGGATGGTTTCCAGGCCTGCCTCCTTTTGCCCTCGGCTCGCTCAGGGAGAGCATGGACCCTTTTTGTCTGGCTGCTCTGTATGTGAGAACGGTGAGGGAGGGGCCCTGTCCTGGGCCCTGGCTGGACCACAGACCACGGCGTGGCAGCGGAGGGCCTGGTGCTGTCACTCCCAGCTTGCAGGGGATGGTCTGCTCGGGGCTCTTGTCCCCTGGGACTTCCCTGGACACGTGCCCTAGACAGACATGAATGTCCCCAGCATGCTGGGAGGCTGTAGGACCTGAGGGGCAGGAGCCAGAGTCTGGGAGGAACCCATGTGGGGCCAGAGCCTGTCCATCCCTTCTGTGCTGGCTGTGGCACTCGGGCCTTGAGTTTATGGTCGGAGCAGAGGGAAGGCAGCCTGTGGGTCGGCCCTTCCTGAAGGGACTCGGCTCAGGCCCTGTGATGCGCCTCCCACAGGTGCTGGGTCAGCCCGGAAGGATGCCCTCTGGCAGAGAGCCCGGTGGGGAGGCGGCCGCGTGGTTAGCACGGGCCCCGTGTGCCTTCAGCCAGAGTGTCGTGGAGCCGTGAGCCCTGGGTGAGGGTAGCGTGCTGGAGGGCGTCCCGGGAATCATGCGGGAAGGCCACCACACGCCTGCTTCTGCGGGGCGGCTAGGGGCAGGCTGGCTGCCCCCCGGGCCATGGCCAGCGCGGGCGGGTGGGGAGGGCTCTGGTCGTCGTCCGCGGCACCTTTCGTCCCGGTGTCGGGTGGTGGCACTCCCGCTCTTCTGGCCTGGAACTTCCTATGACGGTTTTCACTGAAGAGGACACCAGTTCCCTGCTGTCCTCCCGTGGAACCCCAGACTGGGGGGGGGGATGTGCTCCTGGGCCTCCCGCGAGTGTGCGGCTGGCTCGCCCAGTGGGCCTCCCAGAAGGTGTGGGCCCAGGCCGGACAAATGGGGGGCTGCCGTGGGGCGTGAGAGCCTGGATCCCACGTTAGCCACTTCCGTGCTGCGGACGGGCCCGAGCTGGCCAGCCTCCCTCATGGGGAGCCCGA
Organism: Taxidea taxus jeffersonii; assembly: GCA_003697995.1. Taxonomy (NCBI): domain Eukaryota; kingdom Metazoa; phylum Chordata; class Mammalia; order Carnivora; family Mustelidae; genus Taxidea; species Taxidea taxus. The sequence goes on from ML110437.1 coordinate 77,738, forward strand.
GATGGGAGCACCCCGCTGGTGTCTGGGGCGCGGCGGTGGCGGAGGCTCTGGGTATGTGCTTGGGAGCGCTGTTGGAGAGAAGGTGGGAACCTCCAGCCCAGGGGCCCTTCTGCAGCCCTGTGTCTAGCGATGTGGGGGGCGCCCGATGTGTTCAGAGCGGGACACGAGTGCAGGCTCTTTTCCACCATGCTTGTCTGCTGTTCTCAAGGGAACTCAACTCGGCCCTTCTCTTACTCAGTGTGTCCTTGTGTTTGCTGCCAGCAGTGTCTAGACCTGGCTGGGGCTGGTCCCGTGCGTGACGCGGTCTGGACAGTGACACTCCGCAGATGTTCAGAAACGCCTGTCTGCCCGTGGGCTTCACCCGCCAGAGGCACTCTTGCACTTGGTCTGGGACGAAGGGCTCAAGTGGCTGGGGTTTTGGAGGGTGTGCATGAACCGGGGGAGGCCCCGGGACAGGGAGTCCTGGCCCCAAAGGGGCCGCAAGCGGGCTCTGCAGGTGCTCGGTCAGTGGCCGCGGGTCTGAGACGTGCTGAGCATGATGTGACGGGAACGCGGGGCGGCTGTCCACTTGCAGCACTCCGGGAGGGGAGATTGCACGTGTTCTCAGCACCGGAACAGGATGGGAGGAGGAAGGTGGTGCTTGCGTGTGGGGTGCACGGTAGCCAGCCTGATCGGGGCAGTTGTTTCACAGTGTCCACGAGTGTCAGATCCTCCCCGATGCTCCTTAAATCTGCACGTCTTTATCCGTCACCCGTACCTCCGAGGGGGGGAAGAAGGACCAGGCTCGGAGCTCAGCGGCCCGCAGAGCTGGGAGGGCAGGGTAGTCGAGACACTGGGCAGAGGGCACCGCATCTTCCTACACACCCATGCCGTCCCCTTCGGTGCCACACGCTCCCTGTCCTGTTCCGTGTGTTCAGGGTTGTGAGCAGGCAGGGTTGTGACCGGCAAGGCCTGCTGCTGTGGGGGCCAGCTGGTCCTGTCAGGCCGTCTGGCCCAGGCCACAGGCCCTCTCAGCTGGGAGCTGGCCCCGGGCAGCAGGAGGGCAGCAGGAGTCCCCTCTGTGGATCCCTGTTCTTAGTACCCACAGGAAGTATCCTCTGGGAGCTGGGATGGTCCCCGCAGCTCTGGGGCATGGCCAGCAGTTCTTACAGCGTGGACAAGGTCCCCATGTTCGTGGGCTGGTCTGTGGTGTGGCCGTGACTTTGGTGTGGATTTAAGGCCACTGTTTCCAGAAAGAGGGCAGCCCAGTTCGGAACCGAGTTGCTGATACCCGCTGGATGGTCTCAGGGGTTAGCTCTTGTGACCATCGGTGATGGGCACAACGGCCTGGTGTCACTTTGGGGTAAATCGGTAATATTTTAGTTATAAGCTCCCCATCATTAAAGCAGCTGCTCACAGCTGCCCTTGGATGCAGGGAAGGGGACAGGAAGGACCAGGTCTGTCCTTGCCGGCCCCACGTGGACACACTGTTCGTTCCGAGATTGGGTCTGGGCTGTGCTCTTCCTATCTCTCGTCTGCATGATCACAGACGCCAGATGGACCTTTTCTGCCCTGGTGGGGGCCGGGCTATGTGGCAGGGGCGTGGCTGGCCCCATGGGGCATGAGCAGGTGGGTGGCCTCCTTGGGCTTCTGTCCCCTTGTCCTGAGGAGCGGCGGCCCCTTGGCAGTGTGTGCGAGGTCTGGGTCAGGCAGTGTGGCGGCTGCTGCAGGCGCCCGACGGGTCCGTGGGAAGGTGCTGTGGGCTTAATGGTCCTCTTGGGAGGCACCGCAGGATTGGTCCAAACCTTGGGGTCTCCTGATGCCTTCCCAGAACTCATAGCCGCCCCCCCAACCCGTGGCAGGGAAGGAGGAGCCCTCTGTTGTCCCGTTGCCACAGAGGAACATGGCAGCACAGCCGGGTGCCAAGTGCCTGCCGAGGACGGGTCGGGGCTCCAACAGGACACAGAGAACAGAAGCTGTGTGCGGAGGGTGGAGGGCCTGTGATGGTGGCATTGCTCTGGGGACACCGCTGTGCACACGCAGCCGCCACCCAGGGATGTCCGGAGCCAGGAGGAGGCCGGCAAGGACGGTGGCTGTGAATGGCCCCTTGTTGGGGGAGCTGTTTGCGCCTGCTGCTTTGCAAAGCACTTTTCTCTTTTCTAATAATAGTAAGAAATAACGCACAAATAGCTTTCTTTAGAAACGAGAGAAACATCTTATCTTGGATTAAGCTTTTGTGTTATAATAGATGTGATCTTACTGGCCCCAGGGACAAAATGTGTCGCCTTTATCTCTGAGCTTAAAAATGGATATTCTCTTATTTTTTTTCCCTCAATGTCTTAGTTCCTCCATGGCATGGCTTTCAGACCTGTTCTTGGGTTTTCAGCAGTCCTGGAGGGCGGTCTGCTCGAAGAGGGGACGACCTGGGAGGGGCGTCTACATGTCCCCGAGCCCTGGAGCCCCCATCCCCCGAAGGGTGAGCAACCCGAGCCAGCTCTGTGTCAGCTGGGTAGACCAATGTGTGCCAGGAGCAGAGGGCGGCCGTCCGGGTGGAGGCGGGCCGTGTCTCCCTCCCTGTCTCCGCTGAGGACTCTAAGTCCTGGTGGGAAGTGTAACATTGTAGCCTGTAGTGACAGCTTTTGTTGCACTTTGGGAAGACTCTTAAGACCTTTTTGACCGAGAGATCAACGAGCGTGTGAACTCTCGTGTCCTTGGAAGTGCGCCGTGTGAACTCTCGTGTCCTTGGAAGTGCGCCGGCCCCAGTGGTGCAGTTTGCTGCTAGACGAGGCGGGGGGCTCAGTTGTGGAAGGAGGGCGGGCGGTCGCGGGTCAGGCCGCATCCCTGGTGCTGTGCCTGCTGACGAGATCGTCTTCTCAGGGCGGTGACTGGAGGGCCAGCCTGGCATGAGGTCTGAGTCGGGGGCCGGCTCCTCTGCCTGGAGGGCCGTGGGCGAGACCCGGGGTGGTGCCCCGGGACACACCAGGAATGTTGCCGGAGGTTGGGAAGGAGAGAGTCCAAAGCAACGGGACTCCTCTGTGGGTTGGTTCATGGCCCTGCAGTGGCCCAGGGCCTGGGGGGATCCTGAGGTTCCTGCTGTGGACCTCTCACCCCAGGGGGAATGTGCAGGGATGGAGAGAGACCAAGGCATGGCTGAGCTGGAGGGGCCTCCTGGAATCTAAGCAGAGCTCCTTGGATGTGACTCCAGAGCTCCAGCAGGAGGTCTGACGTGGACGGTGGGTTTTGTGCCGATGAAGACCAAGGCTGTGGGCAGGCCTGGCGTCCCGTGGGGAGTGTGTTGATTACCTTGGAGCACTCATCGTGGGGGCAGAAGCAGGGGTCCATCAAGAGGAGCCTGCCTGGGCAGCCATGCCACTTAACACGGATAGGGCCACAGATGTCGTCTCTCAGAGCCTGGAGGCAGGAGGCCCAGGGTACAGAGGTGGGCAAGGGGGGCCTCCTTCCTTGTCACGTATACGCTGTCTCTCCCCGTATCCTTCTGTGTTGTTCCTCTATGTGTGTTTGTGTCATGACCCCTTCTCCTTATGAGGACTCCAGTCCTGTGGCACCAGGGCCCGCCTTAGGGATCTCCACATGAGCCGTGTTCGGAGTATTGGGGCTTTGGCTTTCAGCATGGGGCTTGGGGAGATACAAGTCAGTCCTCTAGAGGGAACGGCGGAAAGTAGCAGCTGGATAGGTGGGAGGAAGCCAGGAGTGTGTAATGTCATTGGTGCCAAATGCGGCAGTGAAGAACAACCCAGTGACTGGAGAGGTCAGATGTGGATGACCCACGGGCTTTGGCTTGGGGACACATCCCCCAGCATCCCGTGAAGCCGGCTCCCCAGTGGTGGGGAGGCAGCAGGGGTGGTGGAGGAGAGAAGAGCAGATGGAATACAGAGGGTTTAGGGCAGCGAGACTCCTGTGTGTGACCCAGCCATGGTGGACGCGAGTCATTGTCCAAAGCCATCAGGGACACGGCCCCTGACGGGAGCGGTGGACTATGGGTGACAGTGACCTGTCAGTGTGGGTCGGTCATAAGAAAAGCTCCTTGCCGCTCATTTTCCTTCCTGAACACATTAAACAGGAATCCCTTTCTCCCTGCATGGGGGAGGCCGGGGTTCAGGCCCATAGGATCAGAGGTCATAAGGCTTTTTTTAAAAATTATTTTTAAGATTCTCTTTATTTATTTGACGGACAGAGATCACAAGCAGGCAGAGAGGCAGGCAGAGAGAGAGGGGGAAGCAGGCTCTCCACTGAGCAGAGAGCCCAATGCGGGGCTCGATCCCAGGACCCTGAGATCATGACCGAAGGCAAGGGCTCAACCCAGTGAGCCACCCAGGCGCCCCAAGGCTTTTTAAATAGCAGTGTTTGCAAGGTCATGTAGGTGTATTTTATCTAATTCTTAACGTGCCCCAATAATAGGATATCCCTTCTAAGGAGAGCACTGGCCGAGGGAAGAGCCGGCATGTGCTTCTGAGTGGGACGTGTGCGCGGCGTGATTTCTCATGTGGCCAAGTGGGACCATCGCCTCCCCCCACCCCACGTCCGGCCTTTCTGGTTGTGTGTGTTGTCGGTCGTCATTTCCCTGCCGTGTTGATCTGGCAAACAGGAATCTACGGGATGGAAACAGTCGTATTTGGAAAACGGTGTCAGTTTTGGTCTTTCCATTGAAGAGATTTATCGCCCCAAGACAGGCTGTGGCCAGTTGTTTCTGTGAATAAGCTAACTGCTTACTGATACAGCCAAAACCCAGACTGCGGGCATTTTCCTGTCGCTCGGCACGCGACCGGAGTTGGTTGGGGAGTGCGTAAGTCACTGCGACCGGTGCGCGGGGACAGGGGTTCTGTCCACCCCAACTCCAGGCGGAGTCCGGTGGTCTGACTTGTAAGCGCTGCTCACTAGGACGACACGGGTGAGCCGTATCCACGTCTTGATTAAATACGGACCTTAGAGGATTAACATTCTTGGCAAGTCTGGACAGCCACGTGGGAGTGCCCAGGCCGGAAACAGCCACGGAACAGACCAGAAGCAGACTTGTTGTGGAAAGTCCGCCAAGCCCAGGAGCGCAGAGAGGAAAACACGGGTCCTTCACGGCAGCCCGAGAGTGCACGGGCCCTGGGTTGGTGCTCGTGCGAAGGGACTACGTGGTGGTGAGCTGTACCCACCAGGTGCCGCTGCGGCGTCCAGTGTCCTGTTCGGCAGTGTGAAGTTCGTCTGCGTTGTGTGTCCACAAGCACCCTCTGCCTCCAGAACTGTCCGTCTTCCCACGCCGAAGCCCGGTCCTCCGTGTCGCAGAGAGGCCAGGGCTTCAAGACCGAGTGTGTCCCGTTGTCTGCGTCGACCGCATTTGATTTACCCTTTCATCAGGCCATGGACTCGGGGCTTGTGTCCATCTCTCGGCTGTCGTGAATAATGCTGCTTGGAGTGGGTGCACACTCATACGGTTACATGTGTATGGTTGCACACTCGTGATCGCACTTGTGCACTTACATGCACGCATGGCTGCACACTCGTACATTTACAGTTGTGTGGTTGCACACGTGTGGTTGCACATTCGCATGGTCACGTGTACGGTTGCATGCTGGTACCGTTGCACACGTGTATGGTTACACACACGTGTGGTTGCATGGTGCATGTTTGCACATGTGTGGTCACACAGTCTTATGGTTACAGATGTGTGTGGTTGCACACTTGTTGAGTTGCACACATGCATGACTGCACACTCATGGTTGCACATGGGTGTGGTCGCACATTCTTAGAGTTATGGTTACACACATGTATGGATGCACACTTATGGTTGCAGCTGTGTGCAGTCGCACACATGTGTGCGGTTGTACATTGGTACAGTTACATACATGCAAGGTTGCACACGTGTGTGGTCGCTCACTTGCATGGGCATATAAGCACCTGCTTGATTGCCTGTTTTTAATGCTTCCGCATGAATCCCCACCTAGAAGCAGGTACCTGGGCCGTGGGGGAGCTCCGTGTCTAGCCCGGACAGTGTGCACACCGGCTGCTCCAGCTCACGTCGCTCTGGCGGCGCACCGGGGTTCCAGCTCTCCAGTCCTCGCCAACCTGTGTTATTTTCTAGTAAGTGAGTATGAAAGGGCCAGTTAAAAACACTGTTAGTATGTCAGGAATCTCCTTCCAAATTACTGAATAAACTTCAACAAGGTAATTTTATTGGTTTTAGTACTAATGCGCTGTGTAAATGTGTCATGATTTGGAGACTCTGTCTTCTGTCGTAAGACATGCAGTTAAGCATTCCGATGAGCTCTGATTATTTCCTCAAGGCAGACATTTCATGGTAGAATTTCTGAGACGAAGGATATACAGAACTAGAAGGCTCGGGTAAATATCGGCAACCTACCGTCCACAGGGTCACCAGTGTACACTCTCATCAGAATTACGTGTTTTAAAGACAGATTTTCCTGAAGGCTTTCCTTGATTCCATTTCAGTACCTGCCACTGTCTTGCTTTTAGCCAGTGAGGGTGAAGTCCCAGAACGCTGGGTGGGCCCCACGCGTGCCGTGGACATGGCGTTCTGGCTGAGAGATCCCTCCCGCCCGTCCCCTCGCAGGGGCCAGCCTGAGCTCTCTGTTACTTGTCACTGATGAGAAAGTGCTTCCTCTGAAAGACCCGTTAGCGTGCACTGCCGGTTCCAAAGATTCAAGGGAAAAACACACACCTGGTGTTTAAAGCCACTTTTTCTTTGGGACCATCAGTGGTTCGTCCGGAATGTGAGGCCCCAGCTGGAGTTTCTAGGCTGACTCCTGCGTCGACACGCGTCTGTTAGCTTTCCTCCCTAGGACTGACTCCACCTAAAACCCGGGTTCGGACTCTTCCGCCCCCCAGGCTCCCCCCAGCTCAGGAGCTACGAGGCGTCCACGTCTTTCAGCGGCCCGGGCCCTGACCTGGGATCGAGGGGCGCTCGGGGGGCTCTGGGCATAGTGGGAGGGGCAGAGACCACCCACCATTATGCTGGGACATCCCGCCTGGCCTCCCCCCACGCCCGCTGACTGGGGAGCTGACCCTGTTATCATCGTCTGTAAGGCCCCAGGCCATCCCAGGAATCCACCTGGACCCCAGCCCTGGGGACAGAGCAGGGAAGGGAGCCCTGCGGCTTCAGCAGGGGTGTGGAGGGTGAGGTTCCTGATGTCTCCATTACCTCAGCCCTAAGACGCACCACCCTTGGCCTCTGATCCTGTTCATGTGTCTTCAGTTCTAAAATAACTGTGTTCACATCCCTGCGTTCCCCGCAGGCGCCTGGGGAAACACTCGGGCACCTGCACCAGCTATTTGGCTGGTCTGTTGGGGTGGACCCGTCTGGAAGGGAGCAGGCCCGGGGCAGTGGGGGCTGTCCCGGCAGATCCCTCCCCAGCCTCCCAGAGCCAGAGCCCTCTGTGCCTCGGGGCCCTCTGAGTGGCCACCCCAAACCTGGTCCCCCGGGGGCGCGCCGGTTTGCTCGCTGAGTGAGTGATTTCTGCTCGTGCTAACTTCGGGTCTTCTCTCAGCAGATCATGTTTTCCTCCCCTTAGTGCCCATTACTTCATAAGGGAACCCCCGAGATTCCTAGAGGGTCTAGGGTTCCTCGGTCCCGCAGGGGGGCCCCTCTTGTGAGCGTGCGGGAACATAACCTTAACGGCCCAGAGCTTCTCCCTGGAAAGTGACTGATTTTTTCTGGTATTTTGCGATTTGAGCACCAGACGCCAGCCGACTGTCTTGTTGTCACCGAGTGAGTTGTGGTTAAGGACGTCCTTAACTGGTGGTTAAGGACGTCCAGTTCGGGGCTTTTCCATGTTCTGACTTTGTGCCCACTGTTGGGGTCCAGTGAGGAGAAAGAGGCCCTTCCTTCCCATGTTGTTCCCTGCATGTCCTCCTCTGTCCCCTTCCCCAGCTCCGTAGCCCAGGTGCTGTGACCTGTCACGGGCTGCCTGGGCGTCTGTCCACCACTCTTGGCTCACAATGCGGGGGGTCCAGGCCTCACCCCTGTGGATAAGTCCCGAGATGGCCAGTCTCAGATGCCTGTCCTGGTGCCCACCTGAGACCCCCTCGGTGATATCTGTGAGGCTGAGCCCCCTCCTCCCTGCCCCGCACACCCTCGGCCGGGGACGTGTGGCCAGAGGGCCGGAGGGGGCCTCACGTGCGCGGGGAGCGCAGAGTCCCCTGCCTCTGGCTGATGATGTATTTTGCAGGTGGCTGCGTGGGCGGAACCGGGGGTTCTGGGGACCCGTGGGGTGGGAGCCACGTCCGTTCTGTGAGGAGCTTGAACTTCTATCGTGGGCGCCCCTGTTTCCGATTTTCCCTTTCCTTCATGGCCGCCCCGCTCCTCCGCCCTCCCGGATGTCCTCCGGCGCGGACAGCGAGCACGTCTTGCTTCCTGTGGCTTCCCTGTGCTCTTCTGACCCGCAGACAGCGCGGCCGAGTGTGAGTCTGCCGGCAGCGAGGACGACGAGGGGGAGCAGTTCGATTTCGACAGCGGAGATGAGGTTCCAGAGGCAGACCGACAGGCTGCGGGCGCCCCCACGGCCAGGAACGCGGGCGCAGACGCCCCCTCCGGCTCAGGTGGGCCCCGGCGGCGCCCTCGCCCCGACGGCCGGTGGGATGGGCACGGAGCCGTGGGTGTCCAGGAGTGGGATGCTCGTGACCTCTCTGTGGCATGAGCCCAAGAGACGGGCTCGGCTCTGGCGGGTGTCCCTCGTTTCTGCTCCCACCCGGTGTGCACCGGGGGCGCTGGGGGTGTTGGTGGGTGGGACCGGCCCCGGCACCGAGTCCGCGGGGTCGTGGAACGGTTCCGGGGTCAGCGCTGTCAGGTGACGGGAATCCACTTGGGTCTCAGAGGGGGCGTCGTCGGCTTGGACTCCCCGACCAGGACGGGCTGGGGCGAGGCTTCCGCGTCTTCGTCCCTCACAGCAACCTTTCCGCGTGGCTGATGGGCCCTGAGTTCAGGCGGCTTCTCGCTTGCTCATCTCGCAGTAGAGGCCGCGCTGGGAGCCGCCAGGCCCCGTGTGCGCCCCTCCTGCTGTGGGTGCGCCCGCCACTGCCATGCCCCAGAGTCGGGGGCACCCCTCAGCACCCCCAGCTGAGGGGCACCCCCTGGACGGCCCGGTGTTGCCTGGGTCCCAGGCGGGCAGGTCAGTGGTGCCCCCACCTTGATGCATGTGTGTTTGCCTCCAGGAGGTGAGGTTGGGACGGGGACAGACACGGACGCCCCGGCAGAGCCCGCGGGCCTCCAGGCCCCGGCGAGAGTCAACCCCTACTCCGTGATCGACATCGCGCCCTTCCAGGACGAGCAGCCCCTGCCCCCGGACGCGGACGCGGAGGACGACGGCGGGAGCCAGCCCGTGCCCAGCGGGTACTCGGTGCCCGTGCCCTGCGGCTACGCCGTGCCCTGCAGCCTGCCGCTGCTCCTGCCCGCCTACTCCAGCCCCGTCGCCGTCCGCGCCGTGCCCCCACACGAGGAAGGTAGCGCCCTTGCTCCTCTCCACGCACCGCGGGCCGTGAACTAGCCTAGTTGGTTATAGTCCTAGTTCCTGGGAGCCGCGGTGCTGGTGCTCAGCGAGAGCCACCGGAGCGGACCGAGATGGAGCCGCCCATGCACCTTTTCCCGCTGAGGCCATGGGCACCTGCCACCCCTGCTGCCGGCCCAGGGTCCAGGTGCTCCTGAGGGCCCAGCGCTGTCCCCCCAGCAAGTGTGGTGTGTTCTGTGCAGGGCAGACTCCATGAACACAGCCCGCTGAGTTCCCCTCTCCCTGAACTCTGTGCTCTGTGTCCTGGACATGCCACGGGGACCCAGGCAGAGGGCTTCCAAGGGACAAGACACCCCTGAAACCCAGAATCATAACACGGATTACATGCAGTTTCAGTAAATGGACTCTTTCCTTCCCAGTTATGCACAATGGAGACAAAACAGCTTTAAAGAGAATCTCGAATTTACACTGGGAAACGCACGAGGTTTTCAGGGTTGACTTTCCCCGTATGTTTTCCTGGTGTAATTGGCAGTGATCTCGGAAATGCACCACGATCCACAATGCTGTCCGTATCTTGTAGCCCAAAGACTAAGAACGATCTGAAAATAAGGAAGTAGACGACGCCATCAAAGAAAGATTAAGAAATATGTTCTTGTGTTAATTTGCTTATTTTCAGATCGTTTGGTTATTTTTAATAATTAAACACTAATTTATTTTCATAATTTAGTAATTTAGCATATTTAAAAACCACTGGCTGCTTTTGTGCCACCCTCCTAGAGTCGTTACTAAAACCCTGTCGTAACAAACACTGTGGTAAGTCCCCAGGCCAGGAGACAGGTCTGGTTGTCTCTTGAGCCTTCAAAGACAAACAGGGGCCCTCGTTGGGGTCATGGGAAAGCTTGGAGTTCGGGGGAGGCTGGGGTCCGAGGCCTGGACCTGCGCTGGTGGCCTGCCGTGAGCTGGCCAGCTTCTTAACTCTGCACCTTGTGGTTCTCCCATGGACCTGGGGGTGCGTCCTGGCTGTGCCAGGGCTGAGGCCCCCTAGCACGGAGGCTGCCCCATCTGGATCCTCAGAAACAGGAACAGCCAGAACCCCTTCTCATCCCTGCTACCCAAACCTACTCTCAGAAAAGACTCCGAGGTTCCCCTTCTGTTCGCTAGTGGTCCTGCAATGGCCAGAAACCCACAGTGCTCTGCTTCTTGGCATGAGCTTCCAGATCTTTCCAGAACAATAGGAGATGGGCAGTTAGTGTGGCCAGAGACAGAACTTCCGAGTACGTTTACCTTCTCCTGACCTCCCCTCATCAAAGGTCTCGTGTCTGAGCACACAGTAAACCAGGGTGCATCTCCTTTCTCGAAACGGGGAGCACAGGGAAAGAACACAATCATTCTGGCTGGGCAGTGAGACGAGGCTTGGGTGGTGGGCATTCGGGGGTGAGGAGTGGTGCCCTTGGCCCAGCCACGGGGGAAACAATCACGGTGCGCAGTGTGGCTGCTGCCAGTTAATGTCCTTCCTTCAACACTTGGTCCAGTAGCTTTGTCTCTTGGGAGGTCCTGGGGGTCATTCTTCGGGGCAGTACGGTGCGGTGGGGAGAGCAGCCTTTGGAAGGGGGTGCAGGGTTGAGTTCAGACCCTGACCTTGCCTCTGACCCAACCCGTGGTCTGTGGCAGATACCTACCATTTGGTGGCCTTGAGAACACGGTGAGTCCGTGTCCGTGGGGCCCCGGCTGCATCGCCGGGGGTTCCCACCACCAAGGAAGGGCATGTGTTAGTAATGAGCAGGACCAGGGGACCATTTATGGGGGAGGTCTCCACACTAAGTACTCTGAGCCCTACTTCTGTGGACAGCAGCACACCGTTGCTTCTTTCTTAAAGGCTTTTGTGGACAGTGTCCCAAGGTGACCGTTAGCGCCCGTCCTTGGTTGAGCTCATGGCCTTTTGTCCCGAGCTCATCACCCTCTTGGTAAAGCAGACCCAGAGGCGGGAGAACAGCCGTCGGCTGAGACACGTGTGACGGACTTGGTGTGTTTGTGTGGTCATGCCCACGTGTGTGAGTGTGTGTGTGTGCCCGTGCATGAGGACATGAAAGGTTGGTTGTCAGATACCATGAAAGTAATTTCCTCCTGTGAGACCTTCGGAGGCTGCCATAAATAGATCCCAGTCGTAAGTTCCCATAAGTGGATCCTAGTCGTGAATTCCCATGCAGAAGTTAAGAACTGAGGGGAAATAGATTCTTTGTCGCCCCAACTCGATTTCTTTGGAGCACCACTAATTCCGGCTGTTTCAGATGGCCTTTGTGTATCACTTTTTACTGTAATCCTATCTTAAAGATTCTGTTTGTTTATTTGACAGAGAGCACAAGTAGGCAGAGAGGCAGGCAGAGAGGGGAGGGGAGAAGCAGGCTCCCCGCTGAGCAGAGAGCCCGATATGGGGCTCGATCCCAGGACCCTGGGATCATGACCTGAGCCGAAGGCAGAGGCTTAACCCACTGAGCCACCCAGGTGCCCCACTATAATCCTATTTTAAATATGTTTTATCTAAAACCTGAAAAACCTTTAAATCTGGCAGTTAAT